>JAWVWN010003855.1:0-32521 GCA_037367305.1 Phrynocephalus vlangalii | reverse complement strand
AGGCTTTAGGATTTAAGTTAGGCAGGCAGGGAGGGAATTAAATTTAGAAAACAATTTCTTTGTTTCCCTGCAGCTTTGTCTTCTGAAGGGAATAGCAGTTTATTCTTTATTTCTTCTCTGGCAGTTTGTGAGGATTTTTTTCTGATATTGGATAAAGGGGGAGGTTCGACTGGGAGTGGGAGGTGTGGATTTATTTTAAAAATATATTATATACGACCATTTTTTTCTATTTTCCCAACTTCAATTTGCTTGCACACACACACACATTTGGGGTGCAAGCCAAGAACAGAACCTCTATCCTTAGTGATATCCTAACTGCCCACTCACCCGCCCGCAGCCGCCGCCCGCCCATGGCCCACCACCACCACTGTGCTGATGGTTGTGAAAAACCTTCCTGCCCACTACCTCTCCCAATGCAGTTGAGTACTCCAGGAAATTACTAAATGTATGCCTGTATGCCAACCCTACCATATAGGAATAGTGAAATACCAACAAAATAAAAAGAATCCAGACAGGTAGTCAAAGTAAACCTCCCTGAGTGGCCTCCAGGACAGATGGAGCAGTATATACATTAAATAAATAAATAAATAAATAAATAAATAAATAAATAGTACCAACCAGCCCCCTCTTCCTAAATTTGCCAGATTGCTCTAAAATGCTATTTTACTGAAGACGTTGCAGAAAGAACTAAAAAAGAAGAGCATTCTAAGCAGTTTCAAAAATCTAAAGTAGTCAAAAGAGCTATGGGAGCAAATAAACATTCACAACGGATTAAGGCAAAGGAAGTTTCAGAACAGTTCCCCCAGAAGGTAAGCATGGTTTCAGAACACATACGGAGTACAAATTAGGCAACAAAGAAGTAGGTGAACCCTGAATTCTCTTAAGAGAGGCTAGCCCAAACTGAGCAAATTTCTGCTAAAAAGAAGTAAGGGCCACATTTTAAAAATGCGATCAGGGTATCCCTTGTAATCTCAATTCTCACATTATGGAACCTTCTGTTACACCATACCTTTCACTATCATGGGACTGTGGATTGATGTTGACTCCGATTCCTCTCTGCTCCAGGTCTCAAGATAAGGTCGAAAGCAATGGCTACCCTAGTTATAACACTCATCAGCCATATATCAAACTGCTACTGCTGTTCACAACAGTCTCCTCCTTCTTAGCAATGTACTAAATAATTCTGTACTATGTTTTAGGTTCTATGACACATAGAAGTGCAAAATGCAAGAGGTGCTTGCAGAAGGAGATATGGGATGCCTTCTTGAGGACGGTAGTAAAAAGTACAGTCCCTTCTGCAAATGAATACGGCAGAAGCGTAATGCCGCAACTGACAAAAGGCCAAAGAATGTATGTATATAAAACATAGTAACTCCTTATTGACAAATAGCCTTTCCAGACTAAAGATTCTTCTACGAGAATACACAAAAGTATTTATTTATTTATTTATTTATTTATTTATTTATATCCCACCAGATTTTCCCAAAAGGAACTCAAGGTGGTTAACAGATATAAAAATTCCATAATACAGAGCACGAAGAAATAATAATCGGTTCCAGAGATGGACATAAAAATAATAAGCAAACCAACAACGGAACCCAAAAGTATACAAAGTATCTCCTGTATGAACCAAGCTGGTTCATTTAATCATGGTGCAACTTCAGTCATCTTTTCTTAACTGTTATGAGAATCAAAGAAGTCTGCAAATGCAACTTCACATCTCTTAGCTAAGAAATCATACTGGATAGACATACCAAATACACTTGGAATGGAATGGAATTTATTGTCATTGTATAAATACAATGAGATTAAAAGTGCCATACAGTCAGCTCATTCAGATACCCCAGTATAAAAATCCAAGACATAAAATCTACCATTTAAGAACAAAACATCCATACATATACTCCTACATTCACACAGAGAACATCACTTATTTAAAACTGACATAAAAACCAAACATACACACACAGCCCTACACTCTTTCACCTGACAGCATTCATAACCAATACATAAAAACTACCATTTAAAAAACAACAGCCATCCACAATCCCCCATACAATATATATGTTACACATTCAACACTGATATTACCTGTCAACTTAATTTTTAACAGAATTTAGCATGGGTACTGCTATTGGGTAAAAACTATTTCTGAATCTTTCTGTCCTTGTTCTAATAGATCTATACCTTCTGCCTGATGGTAACGGTACAAACAGAGAGTGTCCAGGATGAGAAATGTCTCCTACAATATTCTGGGCTTTCTTAAGACAGCAGGAGCTGTGTAATTCCTCCAATGTTGTGTTAGACTTTAGACCAACACAACCAAATGTTGCAGGGATCAGCACTGCGGACATTACACTTAACATCAGAGATACTTTTTTCATGTATTTAAACCATCTGTTCCCCATTCTTGGAGACAGTGCTAGGTTCCACAGCATGAATACAGTAACCGAGAAAGCCCTCTATCTAATGCAGCCTGCCAAGGAGCATAGGATAAGATTCTCCTCTTCTTAAAGTAAGGGAAGGAAGAATAGAGAAAGGGCAAGCACTGTGCCACAATTGCTGGATTTCAGGTACCCTTTTTTTTTCTTTCAGGCTATTGACATGGAACTGTTCCATACAGTGTAATACTCCATTACTAGGCAAGCAGAAATGGCAAACATGTTGAAGAATTAGGAACCTATTCTACTCCTCATTGACAATACACATGAATTAGAACTTTTTATTAGACTTATTTCCCAGACATCTCAGTTGGTGTTATGTGGTGATACTGTCTATTCTTAAGATGGGTTACTTACTGTGGTGTGGCAGGTAGAGTCATGAACTAGGATTAAGGAGAGCTGGATTCCAATCCCTGCTTGGACATGGAAACTGACTGGGGAATTAGAACTGGTAAAACCACTGCTTAAACATCTCACCTATCTTAAAAGCCTTCTTAGGTGCACTATAGGTCTTTTCCAACTTGATGAAACATAACACACATTCTCAAGGTGGACTAGTGCCATGACCCACCTTTATTACTGACTTGCAGCATAATCCTATGGATCCTAATGTCTTTTCTAGGTTTGCTCTCTTGTAAGGATATTTTAGGATTGCAGCTTTAATCTGAAAATTTCTTGAAAATTCTTCATCTATCTCTAGTATGACCATGCACCACCTGGAAGTCCCTTTCCCTCTCAGCTGTGAGAGTAACATGATTTTGTAACACAAATAAATTGGTTTTAATTTTTCAGTTTGGTACACAATTGAACCCAGTGAGATTTATTTCTGAGTGCACACACCAAACATTACATTGGCGAGTCACAGTTTCAGGCCATTGTTAAGTCACTGTTGCATACAGTATAATGCACTGTTTTAGGCAAACATCTCAGAAATGCCATACTTGCACATAATATAATTACAGCATAAAGCCCCAAGGAGGGAAGTCCCACCACAAAGAGAAAACTGTAAACTGGAGTGTGTAATGACTGTAGAAATAAGAAATACTGGGAAATACAACCAGCAAATCATATATATTTTTTGGTTCTGGTAAATTGGGTACTAGTAGATTCAAAGCAATTTTGTAAAACTGAAGCTAAAGAAATGTCAACAAAGTACACAATTCTGAACTGTGTTATTACAACACCAAACAATGTAGAAGAATGTTACGAGGGGAAATGTCAGAAACAAATCTTGTAGAAGGTTTCTTTTTTTCTGAAATCTTCCAAACTCAAGTGATTGGCACTACCAGATGAAAGAATGAAAATGAGTTCCAGAATTTCCATGCAGTCTCCTTTCTAAAGGTAGTTGCTCTAATCGAGCAATTTCTGTAGAGAAAATTGTTCCGTATATGTTTGTAAGGGGCAAGGAGCTAAGACCAATAAACAGTAAAGCTGTCCAGGAAAATAAGACCATAAACTTGACAAACTTGCAGGGATTCAGAGGAATTGTCTTTGCTTCATTTTCTGATAAGAACATTTCAACATTCTCAGATGTCCCCATCAATTTCTTGGAAAGGACTTCTTAAAATTCAGATCCTGAAGAGCGAGAAAACCTGACAGTGTTTTCCATCCAGGCAGGAGATTTTGCCTTAGAAATACTTCAGTCCCTTTCAGAGATTCTTAGGAGTGGCCCATCCCTGTTTCCACCCATGTCTGTGATGTTGAACATGTCAATCCCACCACCCCACAGGCTCCCCATCTTTCACAGATGTGTAGCAGACACGTACAATGTGGTCCTTGCCAAGCTAGAAATACCTATTGGCTTTTTGATGGGGTTGGCTCTCTTACAGGAAAGTAACAACATCACCACTAGGGATGGGCGCCAAATGAAAAACAAAATGCTGTTTATTCATTTTGTTAGCTAAGGAAACAAAATGAAACAAAACGAAAAGGGGAACATGCGTTTGTTAGTATGAAACAAAATGGCTTTTTTGTTTAAAATGAACTGATCTGTTTCACTGTAAAATGGCTCCCCTGGGTCCTAGAGGCAACAAATTTGGCCTAAATCTTCCTTGGACACACCCCTTTAAGCCCTCCAAATTTGGACATATTTGGGGTTCAGGGGGCTGAGTTATTCAACTTCAAAGAGGGTGCCACCAGAAAAAAAATTTCTAATCGCAATGTTATGTGCTTGAAAATACTGATCCCAAGCAGCTAGCAGCCTGGAAATTACAGCGGAGCTTCCACAAGCTCTTCCTTTTAAGCACCCCCAATTTGGAGAGCTTTGGGATTCAGGAGGCTGAGTTATTCAACTCCAAAGGGGGTGCACATAGGAATCCATTTTAAAGTGCTGTTTTTTATGTGTGTGTGTTTGTTTTGTATGGTTTCTAACTGCCTACTGGGGCTAGGGTATATAAGAGGCTGGCTGGTTTCATTTTCTTTGTTGTCTCTGGGAGTGAGGGGAGTTACAGTGGGCTCTGGCAGTGCTGCTAGCTTGCTGTCTTCCAGTTGGGCTACCTTCACTTCTGCTATCCCTGTGTGCTCAAAGCTGCTTTGTGTGTTGTGTGAGTGGACAAAGAGAGAGCGGTTTGTGTGTGTGTAGAAGAGAGAGCCTTTCTCTCTGTGTATACTGTGTGTGCCTCTCTGTGCTCAGAGAGGTACTGCTTTTCTGTTCTTTTTGGGAGGGTTTTATTAGGGGAGGGATTTTGGGAAGGCTTCCTTTATTATATTTTATGTATCTTTTCCAGCAAACTCCTGCCTTCCTCCCAGGCCTGTTAGCCTGCCTGCATGTTATGGATCTGAAAGACCCATTTATTTCTAAGACCTGCCTTGGTCTTCTTGGTGATGCCAGGGAGATCCACACTGCACTGGACATAGAGGTGTCTTTTATACCTTGGAGTCTTGGACATTCAAGGGAGTTCCATTCACACTCTGTCTTCATACCTGAGGGTCATTTCGCCCAAGCCCAATGTTTAATGAGCCTCGTGGCGCAGTGGTTAAATGCCTGTACTGCAAGTAAAACTGTGCTCACGACCTGGGTTCAATCCCCGGTAGCAGGCTCAAGGTTCACTCAGCCTTCCATCCTTCCGAGGTCGGTAAAATGAGTACCCAGCTTGCTGGGGGGGGGCAATGTGTAGTCTGCACTCTGTAATTAAAATTGTAAACCGCCCAGAGACTACTTGTAGTGGTATGGGGCAGTATATAAGCAGAACAATTTTTTGCTTTAATTCTTGCCTGCCTGCCTGCCTGCCTGGTGGAGTGCAATCATGATACAGCCCAATGTGCCTTGGTGGGCTTAAAGGGAAGAGCCTGGGGGAGCTCCACTTCAAATTCTATGCTGCTAGATGCCTGGGATCAGTATTTTCAAATACTTTAAAATATTCAAATACCACACCCTGTGTTGTGCAGTGGACAGAGTGGTGAATTAGAACTGTATTATTATTATTATTATTATTATTATTATTATTATTATTATTATTATTATTATTATTATTATTATTATTATTATTATTATTATTATTATTATCATCATCATCATCATCATCATCATCAACAACAACAACAACAACAACAACAACAACAACAACAACAACAACAACAACAACAACATCACAGCAGACAAGATAACTACCCTGGATTTTGTGATGTATCGGCAAATTATGCAAGCAGATCCCAGTAAGGCGGCTTTCTGCAGCTGACTGATGGTGACTTTGTCAACTCCAATTTCTTCTAAATACAGTGGACCCTCGTATAACGGAGGGTCTGTACAATGAAAAACCCGTACAACGAAAAAAAATCCGTCCCCCTCCCCCCCGCCACCTCTGTCCACCACCAGCGGCCGCCCGGGAAGAGGACGGGGGCGGTCGGGGAATGAGGGGAGGGGAGGGGATGGGGCGGCAGACACGGAGGGGGGCGAGCCAGGGAGGGGTGCCCTTACCTGGCACCTGCGCAGGGATCCTCCGCTTGCCGCCGCCGCGGATGCTGAGGTTCCTCCCGGCGGCGGCGGCGGCGGCAGCGGCGGCTCCCGGGGCAGCCCCACGAGGCCAGTGACGGGAGCCGCTTCTGGCGGGGGCAGAAAGGCAGCGGCGGCGGCGGCTCCCGGGACAGCCCCGCGAGGCCGGTGACGGGAGCCGCTTCCGGCGGGGGCAGCAAGGCGGCGGCGGTGGCGGCTCCCGGGACGGCCCCGCAAGGCTGGTGACGGGAGCCGCTTCCGGCGGGGGCAGCAAGGCGGCGGCGGCGGCTCCCGGGACGGCCCCGCGAGGCCGGTGACGGGGGTCGCCATCGCCGCCCGCGAAGCCGCAACAACCCGAGATCCCCGCGCTGGCGGAGAATGTAGATGTGTGGCCGCGGGGCCGCGACATCCAAAGGAGCAGGTCACACCGCGGCCACGCCAGGAGCAGTAAAAAAGACGGCAGGGAAGTCTGAGTTCGAGGGAAAGGGGGAGTGGTGGGGGGCAGATTAAATCTGTTTTCAATGCATTCCTATGGGAAATTTCAATTTGTATAACTTAAAATTTGTATAACGTAATTTATTTTGGAACGAATTAATTACGTTATACAAGGTACTACTGTAGTTGCTTAGCAGTTTAGGGACTGCACCCAGCATGCCAATTACCACTGGGACCACCTGTACCGGTTTATGCTAGAGTCTCTGAAGTTCAATTTTCAGATCCTGACATCGGGTAATTTTTTCAAGTTGTTTCTCTGTGACTCTACTATCACCTGGTATAGCAACATCAATGATCCACACTTTTTTCTGTCTCATATATTAGTTTCACCTTTTGAGTTGACTTACTG
Organism: Phrynocephalus vlangalii; assembly: GCA_037367305.1. NCBI lineage: Eukaryota > Metazoa > Chordata > Lepidosauria > Squamata > Agamidae > Phrynocephalus > Phrynocephalus vlangalii. The sequence continues at coordinate 25,305 of JAWVWN010003855.1, read as the reverse complement.
AAATAAATGAACATTTGCATGATATTCTAATTTTTTGAGTTTCACCTGTATATTCCACTTCCATATTAAAAGACTACAGCTACTGGACAGCAACAACAAGAAAAAAGCTATTGCCTCATGTCCATCTTACAGGCTTTCTGAGTGCATCCGGATGGCAGCTGTGGGAACAATCATGGCACTTTTGATAAACCTTTGGTCTGACTTCTCAGGACTGTTTCTTTCCTTGTGATACCACATTGAGGCAAAGGAACTGGGAGCATCACCCCTTGTGAATTATGCAAATAGGTGAATAGGACAATATGGTGCCTGTTTTCATCAAGGCTGGCACCAAATCTGACACATGAAACCTGTGGACTTACCGAATTTAGTGTGAGTCAGATTCACTCTCGTGTATTTAGAAGGGCTGTGTCTTTGGGTGAGGACAGGGTCCTCTTGCTTGGCTGCTGATGGTGTGAGACAACACAGGGAGCAATCCTTAATGAAACATTTTTCATTTAGTATTGCCATATTTCTTCCTGGCAGAGGTTGCACACCTGTAACATTTGCCTGACAAACAGGTGGAAATACAGCTGAGAACGAAGCCAGAAAATTTGCTTCCAATCAACATTCTGCACGGTTGCCTTGGTCTTGGCAATAGGCTCCAAGCAGCAATGATGAATATGGAATGGATCGCTCTCTCTCTCTCCTGAGTAACAAATACACACCTGGAGAGAAAACCGGCATCTGTTGCAAAGTGTCTTAGCAGCATAGTATGATAGGACAGGAAGTGAAGGAAAACACAGCATATAATTAAAAAGAATATAGGCATTGCTGGGAAGTATATTGGTTGCATGGATGTGTTTGTGTCCATGTCCGTGTGAGTGTGTCCGTGTCCATGTGTCCGTGTCCGTGTCCATGTCCGTGTGTCCCATGTGTCTCTGTGTGTGTGTGTGTGTGTGTTCCTCTCTGCTGCAAAGAGAGGCTTTAAATTTTAAATACATAACAGCACATAAGGGAAAAAGTGCAAATAACACTTAAATTTTATGTAAACATTTTGATTGCATAAAATTACTAAAACATCAGTAAAGTCAGCATATTAATATGGTCATATCTGTAAACAAATATCTCCAAAATAAAGTTGTAAATGGTTCGGATATACTGTACTAGGTTGGCTTAAAATAAATCAGCTCAAATTGAGTTTAAAATACCAAGTGCAGCTACGCAGTCTACAGCTGTTGTAAAAAGCAATATGTAGTTCTTGGTAAAATCTGTAACTAGAGATGGGCACGAATAGAAAAAATGGAGTTTCGTTTGTCATTTGTCGTTTAGAGGTCTGTTTCGTTTCGTTTCCGTTGTTCGTAATTTTTTTGCAAAAAATCATTTTCATTTCGTTACCATTTCATTACCATTTCGTTACCATTTATTCCAATTTTACATGAATTTTTTAGCATTTAAAGTAGCTCACTTCATTGCTGTAACAGAAACGAAACGCACAACAAAATCCCCGTGTTTCTGTTCGTTTCGTTTCATTTTAGAGACAAATTTTGTTTGTCGTTTCGTTACATAACGGAAAAAAACCGAAAACCGAAAACAAAAAATTGTTCATTCCATGCCCATTTCTATCTGTAACTAGTGCATAATTGTTTCTAACTAGCCATACTAGGCGGGTTATTTGGGGAGTTGTAGTCCAAAAAGTAATTTGCCCCATAGCTGAATACAACCACTCCTGTTCAAAAATCCAGCCATGTACATCTGGAATAAAATATGTTGAGACCATAAACTATGTCAAATTACAGGTCTGGTGGGTGCAGATCCTTAAATGCGCAGCATGCTCTCTCTCTCTCTCTCTCTCTCTCTCTCTCTCTCTCTCTCTCTCTCTCTCTCTCTCTCTCTCTCTCTCTCTCTCTCTCTCTGATTTTCCATTGTTGGAGTTCCTTTGAGCAGCCTGTTTCTCATAATCAAAAAAAAAATGTCTGGGAAATGCATATAAACTGCAGTTGGCTCCACCCTCCCAACCACACAACTTGATTCCTGAGGAGACATGAGCCTGGGCAAACATATTTGTAAATGAGGCCTTTATTTATCTTCCAGTGACCAATCAAAAACCAAAGCTCAATGAAACACAAGATAAAGAGCTCAGTGAAAGCGTGCTCAGACTAGTGGGGGGGGGGCAAACCAGCAAAATGCTTGTCGTGATTAGTAGAACATCACAAGTAATGAGTTTACATTTTTTTTCTTTCAAAAAACCATGAATTGCCTTGTTGGTTTGTTCGGGAGGTTTGTAAATTATCCCAAAATTCATTGCATTGGGAAAGTTCAGATTGTCCAGTGTGAAGGAACATGAACTGATCCAAGGCAATGAATTGGTGGTTTTTCATGAATGTGCTAGTTTGTTTGGGGCTTTGTGCCCCCTCTCAAATTGGGACAAATAGATATCTGCTGGCACTTAAACAAGATTCATGTCTCTGGCCTGCAGTTGTCTGTTTTATTTTTCATTCCTATGTTTGCTTTTAGCACTCACAGTTAAAGAATTGTAGACTCTATTCTACCACAAGGTGAAGTGATGATGACCTCAGGTTGGATGCCTTTGAAAGAGGATCATAGGATAAGGCAAATAATGGCTACTAATCATGAAGGCTATATAATACCTACGGGCAGTAGTTCCGTTTGGCATTCAAGAATCTTTCTTTTAATATGCTTAGAGGAGAACACCCTCACTGTCTTTCCTTTTTTGACACGATCACCACTGAGTTGGGAGAGTTTGCTGCTCATGTGGACACTCTCTGTGGGAGCAAGACTCCCCTTCTGCAAATGTTGCTGAAGGGGAGCCTCTCCTCCCCAAACTTCTTAATGTACAGTTGGTGAAGCTTGTTGTCTTTCTCTGTGCTGGGAAAACGTAAAGGTAAAGTTTCCTCCCGCACATGCGTGCTACTTGTGTCTGATTCCAGGGGTGGTGCTCATTTCTATTTTCAAGCCAAAGAGCCAGTGTTGTGCAAGTCCGTGGCCATGCGGCCAGCATGGCTGCACAGAACACTGTTTACCTTCTCACTTTTTACAGCTGTACCTATTCATCTACTTGCATTTACATGCTTTCAGACTGCTAGGTTGGCAGGAGGTGCTGGGCAAACTAGGTGCTATAATGCCTGAATGGGAAGGACTAGGGTACCTCTCAATATTATTGATGGAGGAACATGAGGATTGCACTGACAACTTGCTTGCAAACTTTCATGGTTGGCCACTCAATGACCTTTGAATCTTTTACACAGAAACTGTATGGAGAGAGCTAATTGTGCAAGCCTCTCTCCAACAGCTGCTCCCATGTCAAGGAACTGCTTGTGTGATTCCCTTTCCATGCAATGTTTCTTCCAACAGGGTTCTAGCCTTGGTGTCACCCAGCAGTGTTCTTTATATTCTTAATATAAGGGGCAATGACTGAATTTTATCTGTTGGACCCCAGGTAAGAATTAATAATTAGGTGCTGTCAAGTTGATTCAGAGATATTGTGAAGTTTTCCAGATATTTCTAAGTATGGGATGCTTAGGCTGTATCTCACGACGGGAATATGCGGTTAATGAGAAACTCCAGTTTTTATCTTTAATTGGTCATGTTACTAAAAATGTGGGTTCAGAGTTCCTATTTATGTTGGATTATTCTCTGCATCTGGAATGTCCCCACTGCCCTAACTGCTTCAAACCTTATGTTACATGCATGGGAGACAGCGTTATTACGATGTCTTTTTTTTTTTTAAATTCTCTCTTGAGAAATTTAAACCAGCCAGTGTTCCGTTTTAATTTCCAACTGGCCACTAGATGCCCTTAAAGTATCTAACTTTACAAATTTTAACCTTTACCTGGACATTTCACTGATACCTGGTGAGAGAGCATCCTTTGTCCACCTCCCCCATTTAATCAAAGCTTCCATTTTGTTTGATTAGGGAAAACCAGATCATATGTGCCCACACTGACTTCTGCCCCTGAAAAAAATGCACATAAGCGGAGTAAAAAATACCCACCACCACCTTCAGTTTTGGAAAACTCACAAGAACCTGGTTAAGGCAGTGTTACTGGATTTTTGTTTCTAGAAAACTCAAGGGTCAAGGAAGCACATCTTTTGGAGACAGATTTTATGTAAGTATGAACCAGATCAAAACTGGTTGTGAGATAGAGCCCTTAGTGTACCATTGCTTTATTCAGAGGGCAATGGAGTTTATCATTGCTTTTTTCGCCCCTGAGGTCACTGTGAGACTGTGCAGCTTGCCTCAGGCTACATAGGCTGGCTCCCCTTCAGGAGGCACAGTGCGGAATTGAGACTCCAGAGCTAGATACGTATTCAGCCAGGAGAGGCCCAGATACAGGTTGCAAATCATAGAATCAGAATAATGATGTTGGAAGGGCCCTACAAGGCCAATGAGTCCCTCCCTACTCAATGCAGGGATATAAATGAAAAGATACTTGCTATGTGGTGGTCTAAATTCCTCTAAAAGGCTTCCAGTGCTAGAGCACTTTCCACCTCATGAGGTAATTGGTTGTGTTGTCATATTTATTTTATTTTATTTATTTATTAAACTTGTATACCTCCTGTCTTCCCGGAGGAACTCCGGGCGGTTCACAACAAAATATATAAACAAAATCAAAACAATTAAATAAAACAAGTAAAACACTAACGATCAATCAATCGGTAGACCAAAAACAACAGCAGATAACAGATGGCGGAAAAAATAATAATAAATAATTTAGTTACCAAACGCCTCTCGGAAGAGCCAGGTTTTTAATGCTTTCCGAAAGGCTGGCAGGGACTGTGCAAGGCGCACTTCGCTGGGGAGGTGGTTCTACAGGGCAGGGCCAGCCACAGAGAAGGCTCGAGAGTGAGTGGATGTTTTTCGGGCCTCCCTGGGCGTAGCCACCCGCAGCATGTGCGTCCGCGACAACCTAGTCGGTCGGGCCGATGCTGACCGCTGGTCGATCCGCTCTGCCAGGTAGTCAGGTCCCAGGCCATGGAGGGTTTTAAAATTAAAACCAAGACCTTGAATCTGATTCGGGACACAACGGGCAACCAATGCAGACGAGCCAGAACTGGGGTGATGTGGTCGAACCGGCGCACACCCGCCACCAGTCTGGCCGCCGCATTCTGGACCCGCTGCAGTCGCCAAAGGAGAGTCAAGGGCAACCCCATGTAGAGCGCGTTGCAATAGTCTAACCTCGAGATCACCAGCGCTTGCACGACAGTCCTGAGGGAGTTCCCATCTAGGTAGGGACAAATCTGGGCTATTTGACAGAGATGAAAAAAGGCAGTCCTGGACACAGCAGCCACCTGGGCCTCCATAGTGAGCGCTGGGTCCAGGACTATGCCCAGATTCCGGACACTTTCTGATGGCCGGAGGGAAACGCCCTCCAAGATGTTCTAACAGTTAGGATGTTTTTCCTTGGTGTTCAACCAATAAAGGTATCACCTAGCCTACTTTTGAATTTGTTTTTCTGGTCACACGGTTCAACCCACAATATTTTTACTTATATGGCTTCCTGTAACTCAATACCACTATTGTTTAATGTATGTGGCTTTTTTGTATGTCTTCAATCCTAATAAGTGCAACAGAACACATAAAGGTTTCTCTAAAGATTTCAAGTTCTGAAAAACAGGGAGATGAAGCAGAAAATCCAAGCTTGGGCTATGCAAATTCAAACTGCATGGGATAATTACCAATAGAATCCCACATCAACAAATGTACGTGCATTTTTGAACTACAACTTCCCAAATCTCCCAGCAACCATGAAAACTGTATTCTTTTAAAAAAGTTACTTTTCCAAACATAGTCTTGTATCATCATCTATATGATTTTCTTCTTCTCTTCCTCACATTCAATAAATAAAATAAACTTGAAGAGTTTTAAAATCTGTCTTTTTTACTTGAACAGTTTTGGGCATTTAATGCTTTCCTGCAATATTGGGAAAGTTTCCTCTTACAAAATGGCTTCTATTTATATTTTAGTATCCCCATAAACGGCCTGACCCATAGCTCAGCTCTTTAATGCAGCAGATGGAAGTCATTCGCAATGTCAACCCCTTGAAATTTGTGACTGTGATCTCTGGAAGAGTGTTCTACTCTTACTGTATCTCTTGCTTTGGAAGGGGAAGGCGGGTAGACAACTGAAGCCAAGCAAATGAACTCTGTGTATAACTGGTTTTTAGGATCAAGCAGGGTGTAAATGATTGTGAGCTGCTATTGAAAGTACTGTATATTTGACTTTACAAAGGGAGGGTGTAGTGAGCCATGAGCAGGAAAGGCTTGGAGGAAAAGACATAACAAGCAGTAAGGCAAACTTCTGTCTTCTATTCCCAGCTGATCTTAGCATCTGAACTATGACCAGAGCTTGGAACCATTATCTTTTGGACTAGACCTCCCATGCTGATTGAAGAAGTTTAGGAGTTGTGGTGCAGACATTTCCACAGCATTGATTGTAGCCTTTCTCCTTCCTTACAGAACCATTGGAAACCAACAATCCTGTCAGAAAGAAGACGGGGCCATCTACAGTACTTCAGTGGTGATAAGTACCATTGTGGCCCACCAGAAACATTTCTGCTGTGGCACAGGTGTCAATTTGCCAGGGGTTTCCAGTAGTGTCCAGAAGAAACTCAAGAATATAAGAAGAGCCATGCTGGAAGAGGCCAACGGCCCATCTCACCCAGTTTCCTGTATCTCACAGTGGCCCCACCAGATGCATCTGGGAGGGCATGAGATTAGATATCTGTCTCCTGATACCACTCCCCTTCATCTGGCCTTTGAAGTACCCTGGTTTTAAGCTTGAGATTACACCTCTCCCTCATGCTTTGTAATCTGTGATAGACTTTTCCTCCAGGAGGACCTTGGGAAGTCCGGCAGCTGAGGATGGGATAATGTTTATATTATGAGCCTCTTCCCTGGTGACCACTAGCACCAGTTTTTGAACGAAGGGAAGCCTTCAGCAGATTTCCACATTTTTTGAAGTGCTGGTAGTGTCAAAACTAAGAATTAGTGTCTGGGAAAGATTTCCTCCTTTCCACCAAGTGTATTTCCTTTCATGTCATGTATATGAGAATGTTAATCTGACAGAAGAGATTACTGATCTTTGTAAACCATTCTGAGTACATTTTCTGCCTGAAGAATAGGCAAAAAGCCTTTCAAGAGATAGAAAGAGAAGGGAAGCTAATCATTTCTGAAGAAAGCAAAACAAAACCCAAACAAGTCTCCCACCAAATTACCACACACAAAGATGCCATTCATTTGATTGTATTAATGTCTCTATAGACTGATTTCAATGTTTTGCATCTATTCATTTCATTGATTATATCTGTCATCTTTTTTTCTTTTTTCTTAAAACAGTTTCTTAGTCTATTCTTTTTGGTTACTTTCTTCCTGACATCAGAGTTGAATTTGGTAGATCTTCCAACTGCTGCCGTTCTGTTTTACTTATATTCTCCAGTTGTATCTTTGCAACTATCTAAAAGAGCACATATCCCTCTATGAGCCTGCCCAGGCATTAAGATCATCAAGAGAAGTCTTTTTCTCTGTTCTGCCACCCCACTAGTGTGCTTGATGATGAAACAGAAGAGGTCCTTCACTATTGCTGCTCTCAGACTTTGGAACTCCCTCCCATGGGGAGCTAGGCTGGCCCCATCTTTGCTGTCCTTCAGCAAGCAGGAGGAAGACCTTTCACTTCAGGCAGGCTTTCCCTTAATGACTGGTGGTCTGAGAGGGGTTTTTAAATGGATTGTTGTGCTCTGTTCTTTTAAATGTGTTTTAATATGGATTTTATTTTATTCCTTTCTAATATTTGTATATTTGCTATTTTTAGTATTTAAATACTGCTCTTTAACTTCTGTAAGCCACCTTGAATCCTTTTAAGGAGAAAGGTAGGATAATGTTTAATATTATATAATAAACAATTCCAGAATGTTCTAGGGAAAGAATGCAGCTACCTCCAAAAAATTGCATTTTTTCTGGTGACCGTTTTTAATATCTTGTTATTATTTGGGAGTTGAGTCATGGCTACTGGACTTCTTTTTTGAGAGATAGAAACGTTTCGCTGTTCATCCAAACAGCTTATCGGTCTGAATACAGCTAGTGCAAGAGACCTTCTTTATAGTCAGCTGACTATAAGAAGGTCAAAACTGACTATAAGGGAAAGGGCTCTTGACTAGCTGTATTCAGACCGATGAAGCTGTTTGGATGAACAGCGAAACGTTTCTATCTCTCAAAAAAGAAGTCAGTAAACCATGACTCAACTCCCAGATAAATGCACCTGGATGACTGAGAATCTTCACAGACGCATTGTTATTATTATTTTATTATTTATTGGTTTACTATCCCGTGCCATTGGGAGCATGGGAACATCATAAAAAGGGAACAATATAAAATGCAAAACAACATAACAAAAATACACATGACTAAATCTACATTAAAATAGCAAAAAACTTATTCAAAAAACAAAGATCAGCAAAGACGGCATAAGATTGAAAGACCGGGTAATGAAAAGAATAATTAATGATCAGGGAAAGCAGATCTATAAAGCTATGTCTTCAGATGTTTTTTAAAGACAGACAGCTGGGACCTATTTGACTCTCAGGCGGAAGTTGGTTCCACAACCAAGGCACTGATACCGGGAAAAAGCCTGGTTCCTTGTTGACATTGTTTGGGCATCTTTTGGCGTAGGGACCCTCAAGTTACCTGCCTGAAACGAGCGGGTGATGAAGGCAGAATTTTGTGGAAGGAGCCGGTATGTAACAAGGTCCCAAACTGTTAAGGGCTTTGTATTGTCAATGTATTGTTAATTGTCAATGAAGTAAATGGGTCGATTATGATATAATGGTCAGGTCTTTCTGCTACCTACCAAAGGGAAATTACTAAATTCAGCTCTGCAAATAATCTAGAAATTAAATTGTAACTGCCCCTGAAATTGAGTGGCAATTAAAACCAGACCACAGTATAAACCATAAAGCAACCCATCCCTATTTCAAAAAAGGGATGTTTTATTTTTGAATTCATAAAAAACTTAATGGTTTTGGACTCATTTGGTTCACTTCTTGCTTATCCTCGAAAGTACCTCTTTTGGGGGGAAAGGGGGTCTTCAGCTATTTTATTAGTTGTGAATAGAGGAGGAATGAAGGTGAGGGAAAAAAAGAGAAAGAAATTAGATCTTCAGAGACACTAAACTGTAGCAGAAAAATAAGTATTCAAAAGAAATGTTGATAAGATTAAAAAAGAAAATGCAAAATGCTTTAAGTGAATATTAAGAAAAAAATCATGACTTTTTATTTATTTCTTTATTTGTTTTCTAAGGGGCACCATCTAGCAAAGTACATCTACAGAAGAAAAACAAAACTTTAAAGCTAATAAAAATTGAAATTTTTACAGATTTTCCATTTTTCTGTTTATTGAAACCCCCAAAATGGAGACTGCAGCCAAAAAAATAGAACTCAAAGATTCGAAAGCAGCTTGAAAAAAAGTAAAAAATATTCAAAAATGTAAGGCTTTTATGTGAAAACCAAGACCAAGGCTCATTCTGTTTTTAATCAAGTGCCATGTCTTGTAGAAGGTGGTGATCAGTACCCTGATGGGGTTTTTATCTAAATCTTTCCAAACGGAAGCTGTGCTCATACAAACCAAAATGTTTTTCTAGGGCCCCAGGCCACATTTCCCCATCTATTTTTCCTTGAAGGTTAACCTGAAAAAGAGGTATTTGCTTTTGCACTTTATGTGCCCAAAAATTTGTAATTTTCCCTTCTAATTCGTATAGTATTCAAATTACTAATATGATTTGGGAAAGGTGGAAAAGGAGGAAAACGACGGGAAAAAAACAGATTTTACTTAAAATGTGGTTTTGAAGGGGCTTTAAGTGGTATAAACCTCCAGAGAGACAGCTAAATGAGCTCTAGATCAAATCACGCCTGAACAAACCCAAAGGCTAAAATCACTAAATTGAGGTTATGACATTTTGACTATATTGTGAAAAAAACAAAACACTGGGAAAGACGCGATGTAGGAAAAGTTGCAGAGAATAGAACGAGAGAAAGGCGGGCATGAGATGGGGGATTCAGTAAAGGGACCCTGAATTTTGTTTGTAGGACTTAAAGAGGTGTTTAAAGATTAATCTTTTTGGGGGTCACTATTTATAGAGTCCCATAAGTTGGAAAATGATTGATATAAAGGCATTTTGTGGATTTAAAGGCAAAATCTCCCGCGTATTAACATGGTGTGTGCAGATGCAACACCGATCGGAGGTCACCGATATGGTGGTGGTGCAGCTGACAGAGATAATCTTGTGTGCATGGTTTTGTGGACTGGAAGCGATTCTTTCTGATTTTCCGCTCTTCCCCTGAAAACCCCCCCAAGGAGATACTTGCCGTCCCTTTTGCAAGCAGGCAAATTTTTTTTCTTCGGCAGGGTTTCCCTCAGTGTTTGGCGACCTGGGGGTTTTTAAAGGGTTATGGTACTTTATTGCTTGAAAGTTTTTGGCATTGTTATGCTTTTTGGTCCTTTTTTGTTGTCCTTTTGTTATTTCTAACAAAATGCCCCTACAAATTCTGTCAAATTTAAAAAGGGGTCATGGACCAGTGGATAAAGTGTTGAAACAAACAACCCGGGAAACAGTATTTGACCACTCAAAAAATACAACGTGTACGGCAGCAAAGGACAAAAAAGGCAGAGTTTAGTTACCTTGTAGTTGTGACAGGTATATATTAGGCCCGTAAGCACAGCGTCCAGACAGAATCAAAAAAACAGAAAGACAAGCAGACTAAAACAACTGAAAAATCGCGTTGCGGAACACACCCCGAAACAAACTGGACATGATATCCTTTCCAGGACATAGAAACACTGGACAACATACCAATCACTATGTCAATAACCCGGAAGCCATTTAAACCCCCAAAAATAAGCACAGATTCAATAAGAAAGAAGAAAGCCTAAAAATCAAAAAAGCCTGGCTTCCGATACTACAAGCTGCAGGGTGCAAAAAGGTCAAAATTCAATGATTCTCCATAAGCCACAAACAAAAATGATCAGTTGACACAATAAAACAGCTAAGACACCATCTAGGATCATTGTATTTAAATTTCAATCTTTATCACAATCAATACTAAAAACCTATTTTCCGCTAGGACAAATTTCCTCAATTAAAAAACCCCCTTTCACCACTTATACCCCCGATCACAAGGGAACTCCCAGTCCCCGAGCTCCTTTCCCTCTAAAATGCTGGCCACAGTGTTTGGGGAAACTTCAGGGGAAAAGATGTCCAGAACACGGAAAAACAGCCCGAAAAAAATCACAACAACTATAAGATCCCGGGTGTGAAAGCCTTCGGGAATAAATTGTCCACTGTTTTACCTTTTAAAATCGTATGTTAATGGCGTAAGCCTCCCCAGGTTCATTTTAATGAGAAAAGTGGGAAAAAAATTTGAAATATATAAAAAGAAAAATTTTTTTGTTATGCATGTGCCCAAAAAAAACTCTATTTCCTTGCTTCATAAACCCTACAATGTTTTTAGAACGTTTGCGCAGCTTACCCGCTGAATCAAGACTTTGCTCTAATTTTTAGGGGGGGAAAAAAAAGTGTGGGTCTCATCTTCATTAAAACCACCTCCCAAATTCTAGCAGCCATCTTGTAGAGAAATATAACCATCAAGTTCTTAGAGTCATCATCCCTTTTTGGATCCTTTTCCTGAAAATATGCCCCCTTCAGTATGGGGCTGTGACGTCCCCCTTTCAACACGGGGTTTTTCACTTGCGCCACCACAGATCATGGACATTATTTTTTTGAGAAAAGAGAGTACCCAAGTATTATTTTTAAAACAAACATGAACATTTATTAGTTTACAATTAGAGGCTCGTGTTATGATAACTTTAGCCGATGTTATGGTACTGCATACCAAAATCTTATAATAATGTGTTTCCTTTCAAAGCCAGCCCTTTTTCAGTGGCAGGTTCTCCCCCCTGACCAACTGACAATCAAACTGACTCTCAGCTCTTTTAAAATGAACCCCTTTCAGTTAAGCTGAACTAAAATTTAAACTGAATAACTCAAACGAACTGTCCATCCCCCCTTACTTTCCCAAATATATAACATTCTTACCCCCTCCCCCAGCTTGGTGATTGGCTATTCAATCAGAGTATAAATTTCATATTGTATTAACCCCTTTCACCCAGGGACCACTTTCGGCAGATAATGCCGTTCCATTTTTGTTTTCCCACGTATAGCAAAAAGCAGCATGGGAAGTAAGTAGGGGTCCTTAAATTAGCCCCTTCAGAATACAGGGGGAAGAAGAGTTTCCCCCACAAAGGTTCAGCCCAGGGATTTCTGAGTCAAACAAAAGGTAATTTTGATGTTCTGAGTGAATAAAGTATGGCTCTGTTTAAAACATGTTTTTATGCCATATATGTTTTTTTAAAATCACCCGATCTATCTGTATAGAGATGGGCATGGAAGAATATTTTTTCGTTTCCGTTATTCGTTAGTCGTTTGGAGAGAATTTAAAGGGCGATGAAAGAAAATTTACTTTTTATTCATCGCCCATAAAGCTTACTCAAGAATAGATTTTATATTATCTCACAAAGTTTGCTATCTAAAGTTGTAAATACAAATTAGAATTGTTTTAAAAATTTGTCATGCCTAATTCTGTTGAAATAGAAAATAAGAAGAATTATAAGGAAGCTAGAAAGGGGGACATAAACCCCCGAATTTTTCAAACCCCCGTACAGTACAAAAAAAAAAAAAGAGAAGGCTAGAAACTGGAATATCAATGAAGAAGGTGGTGGTCAAATAGGAGTTATTGGGACACTTGAAGGCAGGGCTAGGGTTACATAAAAAAAGAAGGTGCTATTATAAAAGTCGAGATCAGCAAAAAAAAAAAAAATTGGAGGCTACTATAGCAGCCTTGAATCTCAATTTTTTTTAACCCAAAAAAAAAATTTTTTTAAATTAGGTTGAGACCAGGAAAAAGGGGTTAGAAGATATAGTCTACAAAAAAAACCAAAAAAAATCTAATATTTGAAAAAAACTTTTTGAATACAGTAATAAAAACTCCCAAAATTTCTAGAAAATTAGCACAGAAAAGGAAAGAAAAAAGCAGATAGGAAAGGGTAAAGGATTTAACGGCAATATTTCTACTCAATGAAAGAAATTAAAAACTATTCAGAATTCTATCAAAACTTTTTTACAGCCAAAAAAAGAAGTGTAAAGGGAAAATATGGAACAATTATTTACAAAAAACCCAAAAGTAAGACTAGCGGAAGAAGATAGGCTTGAAAAGGAAAAAAACTATTAAAAAGGAGGAGATAGAGGATGTTATAAAAAAGCTAAAAAAATGCCAAAACTCCCGGAGATGACGGATTGGGACCCGAATTTTAAAGGGATTCAAATCAATGTTAATTCTAAATTAAAGAAACTTTATAATGAGTATTGGAGGGGGAGCAAGTTCCCTTTCCCCCGGAACTACCTTAACTATTTTAATTCTCAAACCTAATAAAGATCCCAAAAGGTTGGGTTTACAGACCAAAATTTATTTTAAATCAAGATGCCCGATTTTTCGCAAATTTTAGCCAAAAGAATGTACACATTTATAGACAAATATATTAAAGAAGACCAAAAGGGGTTTTCAAAGGTGACAAATGTCAGACATGTAAGAAGAGTCTTGAATGTTTTTTTGAGATGGGGAAAATACAGGCAAAGCATGCATTTTGTCTCTGATTTATTTTTAAAAACCCTTTTATTGTGTCCAAGGCCTGCGTTAAACTTTTATTAGTGAAATGGGGGTTTTGGGGAAAAAATTTTTAAGTTAATAAAACCCAATCTATTCTCATGCACCTCATCAATATTTTCAAAGATGGGATGACAGAAAAAATTACCCTAGGCCCAGGAACAAGACAGGGATGTCCTTTTCGCCAGATCTGTTCTGCATAGTGATAGAGCTACTAGTAATGCAATAAAGGGGGGACCAAATTATTAAAGGTATGGGTAAAGGGAAGGGAAGATAAAAATCGTTTATTTGCGGGTGACGCTTTGTTAACAATAAAAAAACCGGTTGAAAATATATTAGAAAAAAAGCACACCTAAGGAATTTTGGTGAAACAAACCCGGGTTATGTGTAATGGGAGAAATCAGAAAAATGCTTTTCAATAGGATAATGAGCTGGAAGAGATCTCCCAAATTTCAAATGAAAGTTTTTAAATGTTAAAATACCTAGGGATCTTTTAGATAAAAAACATTAGCAAAACGAAAGAACGAAATTACACAAAAATAAAGGAAGAGATTAGAAATAAATTACAAATTACTCCAAATTAAACTTATCATGGTTTGGTAGAATAGCAATGGTAAAAATGAAAATACTTCTAAAATATAATTTTCTTTTTAGAATGTTACCTATTCAATACACAGAAATTGAAATTAAAGTTTATCAAGATCTTTTAAATAAATTCTGCAATGGTGGAAAAAAAGCAAGAATAAATAAAAGCTTATGGTACAGATCTCAAAAAGAGGGAGGTCTAGGCATACCTAATCTTAGAATGTTATTACATAGCTAATCAGCTTAGCTCCCTGGGGAAATACTATTTAAACCTCAAAAACTAATATGGTGGGAACTTCAATCAGAGGAACTAAATGAAGACATAAATAAATATGTGTTTAGTTTCCCCAAAAAAGGAAAAGTTACCCAATTAAAAATCCTCTTCTAAGTTCCCTATTGCTCACTTGGAAAAAGTATGGAAAGAAATTGATACAGGAAGGTTCCCGCTTGGCGCGGTGATCGATCAGATAAATTTCCCCACGAACATGAAGAAATTGGGAGACTTATTTAAATTAAGGAAAGTGGCAAGACTAAAAGATTGGATTAAAAAGATGACATCAAACAAGAAATTAAACGTATTCTGCAAACTCAGGAATTGTCCTGGTTGAATTACGTCCAGTTAGAAAGCTGGACGAAAGAATGGATTAGGAGAAATACAAACTTAGAGGATATACAAAATTTGAGCAATTTCTGACAACATATGAACAGAGAAAGGAAATACAGGGAAAGGAACAGTTGGTAAATTATATAAAATAATTCAAGATTCATTTGAGAATAGGGAACAGGACACAATAAGAGAGCTATGGAAACAAGACATAGAGAAATAAATAAATAATGATGAATGGAAAAGAATTTGGAATTTGAGGATTTTACGGTCATTATCAGTCAGAATAAAAGAAAACTACTTCAAACTAGTTTTAAGATGGTATATGACTCAGTCAGAATGAATAGAATGAATCCAAAATATTCTAAGCTCTGCTGGAAATGCGAAAAAAAAGATAGGTACCTATTTTCATTTATGGTGGGAATGTGAAATAGTTCAAAAGTTTTGGCAAGAGATTATCGAGGAGATAAGAGAAATAATACAAACTGATATTAAATGTGTACCGGAAATTGCTTTGTTATCATTTACATCTATCAATGAATATGATGTGAAAACTAAAGAATTAATAGCAAATCTTATGACAGGAGCTAGACTGATTATTGCTAGGAACTGGAAACTGAAATCAGACCTTAAAATTGCTGAATGGTATAAGGAAGTGTGGGACATAGCACTAAATGATAAACTATCTTGTAATATAAAAGTTTTGAGAGGTGAAATAAAAAAAGATATTTTCTATGATGTTTGGGGGAAATTTATAGTATGTTTTTATTAAAAGGGAAAGGGATACAAACCAACTTATAACCCAACAAGTTCTGGCGGTAAAGGCCTTAAGAAGCTTTTTGGAAGAAAAAGAAAAAAAAAAGATGAAGAAAGAAGAGAAGATGAAGAATACTGGACGGTTTCTTGGGGGTGGGGGCACTTGTATGTTTATGATTGTTATTACTGTTTTTTTTATTCAATTGTTTTCATTGTTATTTTGTTTTTTTATGTTCAATAAAAAAAATTTTAAAAAAAAAGGGGCCCTTTTAAAAGGTGCTTTTTAAGTCTTTTCTCAGACCCGCTGTTTTTTTCCCCCTTTTTAAGGGGGTTAGGGGACATCGACCCAAAATGGCTCCAGTTGTTTCCCTAATATTGATTGATTTCTTGGGTATTAAAACCCCCTGGACCTCTGTAAAAAACACAGTGATAATGCAATAATTATTTGAAATTATTCCCTACCGGGGGGTTGGGGTCCTTAAAACATTTGTTTTTATCTTTCCCATTGCGTTGTTTTTTTCCCCTTCCCCTTTAAAATGGATGTCCCCACCAGCCCAAAATGGAGGCAAGCCATGTGAAGGGATCATGTTCGGGCCAATAGCATCCCCAGGTTTCAGATTGGGCGGGCGGTCTGGCAGCCCCCGAGGGCTTTAAAAAGCTCTGGCAGCCCCCGTCTCCTTGCAGTCTCCGTGGGGGGTTTAGGGTGGGTTGTTTGTCTCTGCGACTCTAGCTTCGCCCTGCAGCCCCCCCTGGGTGAATCCCGTGGTACCTCTCGGTGAGTACCCCCCCTTTTGCCCCGCAGTGCAGTCACTCTGCGGCGCCTTGCCCCCTGGGAAACGCCCGCTGCTGCCTTTGCAGCCCCCCTGGTAACTGTTTATACTTTTTGTCTCTGCCAGCATCTTTTTTTTTTAGTGTTTTCCCTCTGGTCGGGGCGTTGGGGGGCCCCCCGCCCCGCGCTTTGGAAATGTTTTAAAAAATCACGAAAAAAAGGGGGTAGAAATGCCCCAAACAAAAAAAAAAAAAGGGAAAACCCAAAATTTTTCCAAAAATTCAGGGACAAAGGAAAAATGAACCGGGAAACAGACCTTCAACGACAAACAAAAAACCAAAACCCTTTTTTTTAAAAAAATTTTTGCCCATCTCATCTAGCTCAAAAAACTGTTAGGCTTTTTCCGGGCAGGCCCTTTTTAACCCCTCCCAAAATTCAAAGCATGATTCACATTTTTTTTTGATGAAAAAACCCCAAGTGTTGCCCCATTTAAATCAAAAAAACAGGACTATGGGGAAAGGGTTTTTTTTTATTCTTTTTAAGTTGTATGTGTGTTTATTGCTGGAGGTGACATAATTCCCAGCAATGCACGCATCCCACTTGCAATGATGCAAGGGGAAATGGGATTTATAAAATTTTTAATCAGTGTTTATGGTGTTAAGATCAATTTTGTTTTTAAAAAAGGGGAAAAAAACCTGTGTTTTTCATTTTGTTTCGTTGTAAGAATCTACTAAACCTTCTTTTTCCTGTCCCCACATCTGGGGTTTTGGTTCTTCAGTCCTTTGGTGAAAATTTTATCTGAATGATGTTTTTTTTGTTTTTTTTTCCCCAACTGATGAACCATATGAGTGTGCACTTTTGATCAAGTTCACACCACTGAATGCACTTTGTAATGTTTTGGGGGAATTTGGTTTAAAATCTGCTTTTGCCCTTTTTTTTTTTTTTCCCCAAATTGCAGACGTACAAAAATATTGTTTGGGTTTGCTGAAGCCCTTTTTTGATTGTGGGACGGGGGAAAACTTAGCATCTGTTTTGCCATATTTTCCAGGGATGGGGGGGGAAAAAGGTAGCTCCCTTTCCTCACTGTTTTTAAAACAGTTGGGCTTAAAATTTCCCCTTCAGTGCCTTATAGATTTTACCCCATTTTTTTTAATGGCAGTTATTCATCAGTAATGAACCATGCATTTAATTTTTTTTAGAGGACAGAACAGTTAATTGGGGAAATAGCAGAGGTTCTTTTTTAAAATTTTTTGATTTTTTCCCCCCATTTGCTTTCAGTACCTCTGTTCCTGAGCAAAAAACCTATCAGTGTTTTTAAAATTTCCCCAGAGAACAATAACTTCATTTAAAAGGGTCCCCGCTTTTTTCTGAAGCAGTTTGCCCGGAGATGAAATTTAAAAAACAAGTTTTGCTTTCCAAGGCAGCTAAAATGGAATAAGGAAGGCCCAAAAACAGTAAATTATCCCCCCCCTGCTGATGATAACCCAAAAGGAAAATAAATTTTTTAAAGGGCCCTTTTTTCCCAAATTTCCATTCTTGGCAAACTTTTTCTCTTTTTGTATCTAAACAAGAAAGCTATCTGTTCAATTACAGAAGTGCTGCTCCAGGTAAATTTTATTGCCCCCCCCCGGCGGAATGGGGCCACCGGGGGCGGGGGACAAAAAAAAGGGAAAATTGGGTTAAAATCGGGCCCCTTTATTAAAAAATTTTTCAACCAAGAAAAAACTTTTTAAATTCAACCCGGGGGCCCGCTGCAGTGCGGGGGTTTGGGTTTTTTCCCCTGGGTTCCCGGGCCCCCTCAGCAAAGGCCCGGGCCCCTTTTTTGGGCGAGTCGCTACCCCCCAGGAAAGCCCTGCCTGAGCGGGGGGGCCCATCAGCCGGCCCCCCTTTCCCCCCTCCCGGCCCCGTCCAGGCCCACCCCTTTTTGCCTGTTTAGTCCCGTGGGGGCCCCCAGGTACACCATCCCCCCGGCTTTGTGATCTCCAAACGGCAACGCCGTGAGGCGGACGGGTTTCCCCTTTAGGAAATTGAGAAAGACTCCCTACTGGGCCCCTCCAACCCGCACTACCGCCCCCCAGTGGCCATAAAAACCCCCCCCGGGGGTACCCACCCCCCCGCAGCGTATGGGATAGGCGAAAAATCCCCGGGGGGGGGAATTGCCAATTGTGCACCCCGGGGCAAAAAATTTTCCCATCCGGCCCCGGGGCGCCAGCTGAACTCATACTAATGCTTAAAAGGGGGGGGGGTGGGCGGGCAAAAAACCCCTTGCCTCACGCAGAGGCTGGGTCCCCATGGCGGCCCCTTTAAAGGTCGGGGGTTTTTCCCCAAGCGAGCCGGGGGTCTCGCGAGGCTTCGGGGGGAGGGGGGCAAGGGGGTCCGCGCTTGCGCAGTCGGGGCCGCGGGCCCGGGGATTGCCCCCCCCCGGGGGAAAAGACCAGCGAGGGCGGGGGATTGGGTTCAAATCCGGGCCACTTTATTAACATATCAACCAAGCCAAAACAGCTTAACTTCAAAAAAGGGGGCCCGCTGCAGTGGGGTGGCATTGTTCCTCTGGGTTTTCCCCGGGCCCCCCCCAGGCAGCCTCTTGGGCGAGTCTAGCCCGGGGGAGCCCTGCCCCTGAGCAGGGCGGCCCCCGTCAGCCGGTCCCCCTTTTCCCCCCCCGGCCCCGCCCCGGGCCCATCCTTTGTCCCTTTGTCAGTCCAGTGGGCCCCCAGGTACACCCATCCCCCCGGCTTTGTGATCTCCGATCGGCAACGCCGTGAGAGGGACGGTCCCTTCAGGAAATTGAGACCTGATCCCTATGCCTCTCCATACCGCACTACCGCCACGGTAGGGGTCTGGCCTTGCCACGTCCCTACCCCACCCCACAGCTAGAACCACTTCGCAGGCCCCTCTTTAGGTCGACAGAACAACTCCATACCCAGGTCGGATAGGTGGGACCCCGTCCCCGATATAATCTGGGGCAGCGGCCACAATCCGCGGGTTTGCCCACAACAGAACCCCAATCGTTTGCCTCACTCCCCTGCAAACGTCCTGTTAAACCCCTGCGAACGTGTTCATCACTGCGGTGTGCACTGTGCCCTCCACGGGCGCCGGGGAAACTATGTTAGACACACCGCCTTGCCGGGGGAAGGCCTCTTTCCACGCTGTAGATCCCTGACAATATCCGGGGCCCAGCGTTTTCCCCCGTCTGGGAACCCACATCGTTGCCCCCAATGCACCACCATCACGTCAGGCGGGCGGTTTCCCGGCCTCCGCCCTCGCCGTCCTCTCAAACTGGCACCAGGCATGCTCTGTAACCCTTCCATTCGATAACGGCCTCCCCCATGCCCAAATTAACTCCCCAGGCCGTCCTCGCCGCGTACTTGGCCGCCCAATAAACATAACTATGGCCCAGTACGAGAACGCGGCATCGGGAAAGCGTCGTTGGCCCGGGCCCTGTAAGGAAACAAAACCGCAAAATTAACACGGAGGGAGGGGGCGCACGTAGGTTTTGAAGCGTGCTGACGCCCACCGTCCCAGGGACTTAATCCCCTGCGGCCCGTACCCAAGGCCCCCGCCGTGGACGCAGCACCGATCCTGAATGGGGTGGGGTCCCAAACCTCATTCCCTCCAGCCCAGCGCTTCCAATGCCCGCTGCGTCAGTTTCCCAAAAATTTTGGAATTTTGTCAGAGGGTCGCCCTCCTTATGTCTAAACAAGGGACCCTCCCCCTCGCCTGCGGGCCACGTATTCATTCATGGCCCTCAGGGGACAGCCCATCCTCCCTCGAGCGGGCCCGCCAGCTCCACCTCTGCCCCCGGGGCCCATTGGTCTGTCTTAGATCGACGCACAAGGAAGACTGCCTTGCCTTGTGCTGGTGGAAAATCAGCCCATGCAGCGCCCCCCGGGGATGCGTCCCGCTTGCCCCCGCTACCAGCTCGCAAAAGCGGAAGGCCCAAAGAAGGCCACCAGTGCCGCCCCCCTCATCAATGCAGCCTGTAATTGCCCACACAGGCGCGCCATTGCTTACCATCCGGGCCAAGATGTTCGGAGTCAGGGGAAACCGTTTTATAAACCCCTTTCCTGCCCCCTTCTCTGGCCCACCCTTCCAGCATCTTCCTGACCGGAAGTCCGGGTCGAGCCCTGCACCCAATGCCTTGGCGTGGAACGCCAAGGCTGCCAACCTACCCTGCATGTACCCGGCGTCAGGGCCTCGCGGTGTAAATACCCCAAGTTTTGGGGCGAATGTGATCTACGGGGCGGGCTCAGTTCGCCGGGCAGTTCCATCAATTCCCTGAAGTTACCAAATCTCTGATCGCGGCCTCGTATCCTCGCCGTGTCGCGGGTCCCAGCGCAAGGTCCAGAGCACCGTCCGCCTCCTCCCGCCAATCTGCCATACTTCGCCGGGAGCTGCTTGGAAAAGCTCTGCCGCCTCCGGTGCCGCGCCCTGAAGCGCTCGAGCTGCTGGCGGGAAAGAGCATCGCGATGGAATTTATCCAGCCCCGGGACATGGCGGGCGCGCACCACGATGTTTTTAATGCAGCGCCCGCAGTGTCAGGGCCCGTACCAACTCCATGCCCCGCTCCGATTTGGATGTTAAATCGTTAATGGTTTTACACAACAGCCATGTTGTGCACCAAAATCGGACCACGGAGTTGGCCCCGTCTCCTGACCAAAGCCACAGGGCCCCCCCTATCGGGAACAGCTCCCGGAAGGGCAAATCTCGGGTGATCCCCGCCGCACCCCCTCCCGGGGGCCAAGTGCCATGGCACCACTTACCCTTTTCCAGTAGATGCCATAACCTGGGAACCCGCGGCGGGCGGTCTGCACCTGGAAGTCCGCCCCCCCCGAAGCTTCTCCCGCCGAAGGATACCCATTAAACCCTGCAGGAACTCTAGCACATCCTGAGGTCTTCCCTCATACCCCCCGTGGGTTTTGGTTCTGTGGGCTGGCTTCCCGAGCCCCGATTGCGTCAAGAAGCGCCGTATGAACGGCCGTCCAGGCGCCCCACGCGGCAGGCGAAGTTCAGGGGACCCACCAGTCTGTAGGTCCCCCAGGGTGGCGCTCTTGCGCCGCAGTAGGGTGCCAACCGCCCTTCAGGTCCCCCAACTTCCCCCGGCAATCTACAGGATTGGTTCCAGGTGTCCCAAATCACCCCCAGGAAAGGGAAGGCAAGTTGTGGGCCCTCGGTTTTGTCCCCCGCCAGGGGGAGAGACCTAATTCTTCAGCCAGGGCCCGGAAGGAACGAAGCAAAAACCCGCATACGCCGAGTCCCTCCTCCCCCAAAAAATAAAATCGTCCAGGTAATGGGCGATGCTGCCCAACCAGTGACGTGGCGCAACTGCCCCTCAATGAAAGAACTGAACCCTTCAAAAACTGCGCCGATATCGAACAGCCAAATGGCAACGCCCTGTCCAGGTAAAACTTTCCGTTTGAAAAAAGGAAGCCTAACAAGTCAAAATCATCAGGGTGAACTGGTAATAGCCGGGAACGCAGATGGATATCACATTTGGCCATTTCTGCTCCTACCCCACAAGACCCGGGCCCTGGCCACGCGCGTCGAAGGAGTATACTTAATGAGCAGAGCTCCTGTGGGATCCCCTCGTTTATGACGCCCCTCGGGAACGCAGGTGATGAATAAGTCGATATTCGCCGGGGGCCTTCTTTGGCACCAACCCAGGGGGGACACCTGAAGGTTAGGCAGCGGGGGGTCATCAAATGGCCCCAGACCCTACCCTTTTGTTACTCCCTCTGGATCTTTTCCTCAGCCACCAGTTCCATACCCCTCAGTGACTTCAAATTTGGTGCTGTGAACGCGCACCGAACCCCTTCAAACTGAATCCGGAACCCCATGCAAACCCCCCCGCCAGGAACTGGGCCCCTTCCCTGTCTGGATATAAGGGCCAGCCACGCTCCAACACATACGGTTGATTGGGCTGGGGCCCTTTCGGCGGGGTTGTTCCCCCCCCTTGCGGGGGGGTTCCGCTGCTGCCCCCCGTTGCCCTGTCTGCAAAGGTTCCCTTCGCCCTGGCACAGTTAACGCCGCATGCGCGGCCCCCCAGACCGAACATTCGTGGGCAAAACGGCATGCGCCCGGTTTACAGGCGCCCTGGCCGTTGAAGTCCCAGCAGACCCGCCGGGGTTGAACCTGCTGGCCCGCCCCTGGCGGGTACCCGCTGCCTGGGCCGGGCGCGAATAATGTGTCCGCTATCGAAAACGGTCTCCCCAAAGCGGGGTACAGGCGTATATATTGCAGCCAGAGCGGGGGGGTATGGCTCGTCCCACCTTTTAAAAGGGGCTGTGTGGCCGCTTTCATACGAACACGCTCATCGTACGTCAGCCCGGCGTACCCCGGGAAGTCCACAAAGGCCCTATATATCATGTCCTGATATTTAATGAGTGACTGGGCACGCCCGGATGGGCATGGAGGACCATGGACATATAAATGTTGTAAGCCGGCAACCATTGGCCCAGTTGCGTTCCGGCTTGGCCTCAATCGGCGTCTTTATCTTTTGCGTCCTCCTTTTCAGCTCCTTCGACTCCCGCTCCTGTTAAGGAGATGAATAAGTCTATGTAGTCCCCCGCCAGATCCGCTCCTTGTGGCTTGGGCCAGGTGGTCCCCCAGGGGTGACGCGTAAACTGCGTAGGTAGAGCGGTGTACGGGACCCCGGCATAAATGGGCTCGTTGCCCCTCCCTGTGGGCCCGGGGGGACCGCCAACCCCCGGCTGTGCGCCCGGGGTTTAGGGGGTGGGTTCCACGCCCGGCCCACACCATACTTACCCCCCCCTTTCGGCCCCCCTGGCCCTTGCCATACTGGGAATGGGGGGTGTGGGAAGGGGCACCACGTGGCTGCTCCCCCCTGCATTCTGACCTGGACTTACCTGTTGGGCGTACGCCCAAGGCCGCCTGGCAGTGCGCAGGCGTTCGCGCCACCTGTGCTCGACCCCCCCGACCAGCTTAAGTTCGGACTTGGGTGTGTACCCCCGCCTGGCCCACACCGCCCCATGCACCTGCTGAAGTCCCCCCAATGGCCCCCCAAGGCCACGCTTCCTGAGGTTGGTGTCCGGTGCGCTGGCCAACTCACTGTTTTTAAGACGCGGGCCCCGCTCACTCCCGGGATGCAGGGCGGGGGCCCCGCGGCTGCCGCCGCCATGTGGCTGGGGTTGCGCTCGCCCCCGCTGCGCCTCGTCCTGGGGCCTGCCGGAGTCATCTCGCCACCGCTGGGTGTGGCGCAGGTGCGCGGGCACAGGCCCGTCTGAACCGCCTCGGGCCCGGGGGCTGGCGCGGTCCCCCGTACGATGGTTTTCAAAACGTTCCGTTAGCTCCTGACCCGCTGCCTTCTGCGCGCCGCCTCCTGGCCTTGGCGGCCCGTCCATGGGGGCGGCCAGCTGAGGTGCCCTCCCCCGCCTGGTGATCCTAGCGGGGGCCCCCTCCCCGGCGTCCATCCGGGCCTCGAGTTGTGCCCACTGCTGCCCGTCCTGCCTCGAGGAGGATTCATCCTCCGACAGTCAGGCACAGGCCGCTTTGCCCGGGGGCTTGCCCTTGGGCCCACCCTTCGGTCTCCTTGGCGCCATACTCGCTGGCCACCAATGTCCCGGCTCCCAGTGGTGGCCTGCCTTGCGTCGCTCCTGCCCGGGTGGAGTGTGGGCCCCGCCCTGGGGTACCCCCTACGTGTTCTTCGGGCCCTTCACCCGGCCTCCCCAGCACACCAACCGCCTCGACCGGCCCTGCCGGGCTCAGGTCGGCTAAGCTGCCCCCGTCCAACCTGAGGCCTTGAGACCTATGGGGGCCCCCCTGCCTGCTTGGCCGTCCCCGGGGCCTCCCCGCCGCTGTTTCGGGGTCCGGCGAGGGTTGTTTCCCAAAGGGGGCCCTACCAGCCTCTCGTCCCTCTTGGGCCTACCCCTCGACGCCATCCCCCCGGTCCCGGGGCTACTCCCCCCACCCCCCGGGCCCGCGCTCCACCAGGCCTTAGGCCTGCAGGGGGGGGCGCTACCGCGGCCGAGCCAAGGTGAGAGGGACGCGTAGGGCAGGCCAGGTGAGAGGGGGCCCGTCCCCGGGCCGCCCGCCCACGCCGCCTAATTTGCTCGGACCCGCGAGGTCCGACAGGCCGCAGGGCGGCCCCGGGAACAAGCTCCCGGGGCGCCCGCACCGCGGCCCGCCCGGGCGCCAACCCGGGGGAAGGCGCTGCCGCGCCTCCCGCGCCGATCTTTGGCCGCCGCCGCCGAGGCCTCCTCGCTCGCCGCCGCTGCGAGGCCCCCTCCCCTCGCCGCCGCTGCCGAGGCCTCCTCCGCTCGCCCCCGCTGCCGACGCCTCCCCCGCTCGCCGCCCCTGCGAGGCCTCCTCCGCTCGCCGCTCTGCCCCCCGACCGGAACGCCGCTCCTCGGATGCCGGCGTCGTCCTCGGTCGACTCCAGAGCTCGCCGCCGCGCCGCCGCGCCGCCACGTGGACAAGATGGCGGCCGCGAGCAGCGCTAGCTCCGAGCCCTGCTCCAACGCCCCTTGCCTCACGCAGAGCTGCGGTCCACATGGCGAGCCACTTTAAAGGCTGGGTTTCTGCCACGCGAGCCCGGTAGGTCTCGCGAGGGGGTTCCGCCGGGGATGGGGCAAGGGAGCTCCGCGCTTGCGCAGTCGCGCCGCGGAGCCGGGCATTAATGCACAAAGAAGTAATCTGCTCTTCATCTCACACCTACTTACATGATAAACCCGAACACACAGAGGTTGTTTGAAACCTCCTCAACTTCACTGTGAAGCCTAGCGATCACCAGATGTTGCTAGAGTCATGTCTCCACCGCCTTGATACTAGAAGATCAATAATGTAGATAAAAATTGGGATCAAACTTATTCCTTGGTGGATTCTCCTCCCTCTCCTTCTCTGTCCCATTGTCTGTCCCTTTTCCCTTAAAT
>JAWVWN010003854.1:0-16051 GCA_037367305.1 Phrynocephalus vlangalii | reverse complement strand
AGGAGAAGGAATGTGTGTTGCTGAATTGCTTTGTCTGATCTATCCACTGCCTGAGTTACATTTCTTTCTGTAGCTGCATGGAATATTATGTCCAGACATACAATGTTTCATGGTTTGTGGAATAGTCATGGGGATCTGTTCAGTTTGGATTAGGCCATATTTTACTTTTACTTTTTTTCAGCAGAGTGGAGAATCTTACTAGCGAAGATTGATTCTTCTTTTAGGTCCCCTTTAGAGTTCTAAGTACAGGCTCCAGAGAGGAAAGTACAGCCATCTTTGTTAATGTCCAGAGCATTTGCGCAAATCTGGCTTCACACATTCCTTTTTTTTTTATTAACATTTTTATTAGAGAATTTAAAATACAAAAGAAAAAAGAACATATTCAAAACATTAACCATATAAAGTCAATCTATCACTAAAGTTCGGCTTCCCTCTGTTCTTCGCGCGGTTTTAACGTTGCTCATCTCCCAGCCTTCCTTTCCAACGAACCCATTCTATATACTTATAGAAAAGGTTCTAAAAGTAGGTAATAGTCCTTCGAGTTCTATCCTAATCCGGAAAGAGTCTTTAATTCATTACAGTTGATCTCCATGTAGGTCTTAAATTTTTGCCAGTCATTTTGGAACCTCTGGTTGTCTTGATCCCTCAGTCTGCAAGTCAGTCTGGCCATCTCTGCAAAGTCCAGTAATTTCGCCCTCCATTCATCCAAAGACGGTATATACGTTGTCTTCCAGTTCTGAGCCAGGAGCATTCGTGCCGCTGCTGTTGCATATAAAAATAACGTCCTGTCTGCTCCTTTAATTTCATTATCCACCAACCCTAACAGAAAAAGTTCAGGTCGTTTTGGGAATGTACACTTTAACATCTTTTTGAGTTCATCATATATCCATACCCAATACTCCTTCACTTTCTCACAAGTCCACCACATATGATAAAAGTCACCTTGTTTCTTTTTACATTTCCAACAATAATCATCTTTCATCCTGTACATCTTTGCTAATTTCGTTGGAGTAATATACCATCTATACATCATTTTCAACAAGTTTTCTTTTATCAAGTACATGCGGTAAACTTCATATTCTTTTTCCACAATCTTTCCCACACATCTAACTCAATATTATGACCCAAATCCATAGCCCATTTTATCATACATTCTTTGACTTGTTCATCTTTTAAATTCAACTCCAACAAAAAATTATATAATCTAGTCAACAATTTCTTTTTTGGGCCCATAATTATGGTTTGAAACTTAGATTCCTTCTCTC
Organism: Phrynocephalus vlangalii; assembly: GCA_037367305.1. Taxonomy (NCBI): domain Eukaryota; kingdom Metazoa; phylum Chordata; class Lepidosauria; order Squamata; family Agamidae; genus Phrynocephalus; species Phrynocephalus vlangalii. Next base: position 14,786 of record JAWVWN010003854.1, on the reverse strand, counting down.
CAAATCCAGACATCCTTCTGTCTTTCTGAAAAGTGTCGTGTAACTGATAGTATTGAAACCAACCTGTTAACCTCTCTTTTAACAGTTCATAAGATTTCAGTCTTGGGCCTTTTTCTGAGAAGAATAACACATCCCATATGTGATCCCCACTCCTTCTGCATCTTTCCTCTTGATCGCCAATGCTTCAATCGGAGATAACCACCTCGGGGTGTGTCTCTCTAATAAAGGTTTCAATCGTTCCCAGACTTGAAGTAATGACTTTCTAATTACGTGATTCATAAAACTTTTATGTACTTTCACTTTATCATACCAAAGATAAGCGTGCCAACCAAATCTATTGTCATGACCTTCTAAATCCAAAAGATCTCCATCAACTAAAGTTATCCATTCTTTTATCCAACCGAGGCAGGCCACTTCATAATATAATCTCAGGTCTGGCATGGCAAAACCTCCCCTTTCCTTAGCATCTGTTAATAATTTGAATCTTATTCTCGGTCTCTTGCCTTGCCAGACGAATTTAGACAATATCTTCTGCCATTCCTTAAAGTGGCCTGTCCCTTTAATTATTGGGATCATTTGAAATAAAAATAACAACCTTGGTAGCACGTTCATCTTATCACCGAAATTCTTCCCATCAATGACAGATTCAGTCTATTCCATGTTTCCAAATCTCTCTTAATCAAATTCCAAACCCTAATGTAATTATCCTCAAAGAGATTCAAGTTCGTAAGAGATAGATTAATTCCCAAATATTTAACTTTTTTCACAACTGAGAGAGCAGACAATTTTTCAAATTCTTCCCTATCTTTCTTAGTTACATTTTTCAATAAGACCTTTGTCTTATTCTTATTCAGTTTGAAGCCAGCTAAATTACCAAATTCTTCGATTGCCTTCATCACCTCAATAATACTTTCTTTAGGATTCTCTAATGTCAAAACCAAGTCATCAGCAAATGCTTTTAGTTTATATTCCTTATCCCCCACACTTATACCTTTAAATGTCCCCATATCTCTCAGTTTAACTAACAATACTTCCAGTACTGTAATAAACAGCAACGGAGACAATGGGCACCCTTGTCTTGTACCTTTCCCAATCGGGAAACTTTCTGTTATCACATTATTAACCAATAAACTTGCTTTCTGTTCATTATATATTGCATTAACACCATTCCAAAACTTTGTTCCCACTCCATATATTCCAAATTCTTCTTCATAAATTGCCAGGAAACATTATCAAAAGCTTTTTCAGCATCAATAAATATCAGAGCAGCTTGTTTCTCCTTCCTGACTTCTAGATATTCTATTATATCAATTATATTTCTCATGTTATCTTTCATCTGTCTGCCAGGAAGAAACCCCGCTTGATCTTTATGTAGTAATTCATTTAGCACCCTTTTTAATCTATTGGCTAAAACATCGGCAATAATTTATAATCTCCATTCAAAAGGGAAATAGGCCTATAGTTTTTGACATCCGTCGCATCCGAGTTCTCCTTTGGGATCAATGTTATATACGCCTCCTTCCAGGTATTAGGTATAACTCCTTTTTCTAACACTTCATTCATCACCTCGACCATTATTGGTAACATTTCTTCTGACAGTTTTTTATAATATTTTGCAGTCAGGCCATCTGGACCCGGTGATTTTCCTAATTTCGCCCTCTCTATTGCACTTTGTACTTCATGTGGGGTAATTTTCTCACTCAATATCGACAGTTGGCTTGTTGAAATTTTCCCCAATCCATTTTCTCTTAAATATCTATCAATCTGTTCCGGATCCTCTTTTTTCTTCATATATAAATCACTATAGAAATTCCGAAACACCTTTATAATTTCTCTTGGGTCTTCCACTAATTTCTTATCTATTACTAATTTGTTCACCACCTTTTGTTTTTGCTTCCATTTAAGTTGCCAGGCCAGCAGTTTCCCTACTTTATTTGCCGATTCAAAGTTTCTTTGTCTCATCATCTTAACCTTCCATTCAATTTCTTGATTGATAACCATTGACAACTGGGTTTGGAGCATCTTTAATTTTTGAATCCATTTCTGTTCCTTTGGTTTTTCCACCAATTTTCCTCTGTCTCCACCATTTCTTTTAGGATCTCATATTTCTTTTTTTCTTTCTGTTTCTTCTGATATGAATTTCTTTGAATAAAGAGACCTCGCATGACAGCTTTACTCGCATCCCATACAGAGTTTATTGGTGTTTCTCTTCTCCAATTATTTTCCAAATAGTCTCTAAAAGTTTTTTTCGCTATTTGCAAAGTCTCTGTCTCATCCAATAAGCTTTCATTCAATCTCCAGCGGTATAATCCTTGCAGTTTTGTTTTAACTTCCATCACAATTGCATTATGATCTGAGATCGTTTTAGGTAGAATTTCCACTTTCGTCACTCTATGTGAAGTGTCGTTAGGAACAAATATGTAATCGATTCTTCCCCAACTCCGGTTTGGTTCAGAAAAAAAGGTAAACTGTTTCTCCATTGGGTGTCTCAATCTCCAAATGTCCGTCCATCCAAAATTTTCGACTTAAGTCAAAAAAGGATTTTGGTAATTTCCCTTCTGAGCCTTTCTTTTTCTGGGATCTATCCAAATCCAGCATCATTACTCCATTACAATCTCCCATCAAGAAGAGTTTTTCGTCCATATAATCTAGCAGTCTTTGTTCTAAATCTCTGTAAAATTCTGATTTCCTTTCATTTGGCGCATAAATTCCTACGATGAAAATTTTTTCAGATTGCCAAGTAATTTGCACCATCAAAAATCTTCCCTCTTCATCTTTCATTATCAACTTAGGTTCTAGTTTGTGTTTTGCATATATCACGACTCCTCTTTTCTTCAATTTATCAGATGATACAAATTCTTGTCCCAGAATTTTGTTTTTTAGAATCTTCATGTGTTTCATTGCAACATGTGTTTCTTGCAGACAAATAAGGTCTAAGTTTTCTTTCTTCAATAAATGTGTGATCCTGTTTCTCTTGGTCTTTTCATTCAGACCATTAACATTCCATGTTAATGCTCTCAGCACCATTGCAAATTTCAGATTAAATATATTTTTATCAATCTCTATTCAGATATTGGCCATAGCTAAGTCAGCTTTGCCTTCCTCTTCATCCGAGAGATCTAACTCCTCTTCTTCTCCCTCTTCCTCTTCTTCGCCCTCACCTCTTCTTGGACCTTGGTCCACCTTCTCCTCAGGCAGTCTATCCCCCTCCTTCAATGGTTTCCTGTACCCAAGTTCTTCTCCATATTTTCTTATAAATTTACCTATCTCCGACTCAGATGTTATTTTAAACCTCTTCGTTTTGTAGATAAAGGATAGACCTTCCGGAAACTCCCAGCGGAATCTCAAACCGTTTCTTCTCAATGTTTCTGCCAGAGGTTTATAACTTCCTCTTCTTCTCAAAAAATAAAGAGGGATCTCCTTATATATCAGGATCTGTTGTCCTTCAATCACAAATCTGTTGTCATAGCTATGTTTCAGAATTCTATCTCTCACGTCCATAGATGTCATTGACACAATAACATCCCCTGGTGTCTTCTTCGCTCTCAATTTATTTGCTCTAACTGTTATCCTAAACACTTGGGAGATTGCACCAGCTACTTCTTCTTCTTGCCACCCAAGCCACTTCGCAAGTTCAGTTATTACTTTGGCCTTAATATCTTCTCCTTCCTCCCATGGTATCAAGCGAAAACGAAGATTCTGTTGCCGTTGCCTCATTTCAAGAAAAGCCAGATCCTCAGCCAATTTCGTTTGTGTCATCTTTAATTCTGTCACACCTGCTTTATTCCTCTCTGTTTCTTCTCTACATTGTTTAACCTCTGTCTGCACTTTCTTCACTTTGTTTTCCATGCTCTTTGTTTTCACCGTTAAATCCTTCACTTGAGCTGATAGTTCTCCAACTGCCTCTTTAATTTGTTTCTGCATATCTTCCTTTAATTCTGATAATTTCCTGACCATACTTTCTTCACTTTTTTCAAATTCTCTCCTTATGTGTATCATTAATCCTTCCCATTCTTTGCCCTCCTCTCTGGAGTCCCTCCTCTGTGTTAGAGGTGTCATCTTTTTTTTCTCTGCCATCTTAATTAATTAGCTTCTATTCCAATGGAGCACAATTTTCATAAATTTAATCACAAATTGACATTAATTCAAATTGATTCAATCAGTAAATAATAATAAACTTCAACCAGTCGAATTTAACCAATTAATACTCCAATAGTTAATAATCACCTATTTACCATCAATAATACTCAATTTACTTAATCTGACTTCCTTTTGTCCTTTCTGGCTTTAAATTACCCACATATCAAATTAATAACTATTTATCAAATTTTGTGAGTTTTTCTACATAAACAAGCATTTTCCCACCCCAAACAGCGTTCAAATTAAATTTTACATGCAATAATTTTCAAAATCCACTAGATGGCGCTCCAACATAAAAAATGAATTTCTTAGGCAGTGTCAGACGCATTAATTTTTATAATCCACCAGATGGCACTCCAACCTAGGAGATGAACTTTCTAGTCACTTTCACAGCTGCAACATGATGTTGTTTTGGCTACAGCGCGACCTTCCAGCTTCAAAAAAACAACAGATAATGACTTAATTTCAATTCCGCAGCAGCCAGATACCCAAGGAGGGATCCAAAAAGCCCTTAATAATTAAAAATTAGGGGAAAGAATTAAAAAATAAAAAAGAAAAAGTGCCTTCAGCTGTCTTCCAAGAGCCTAATTCCACACAGATAGGAGAAAATGAAGAAGGTAAAGATCCCTATTCACGGAAGCCTCTGAAGGTAAAGTTCTCTGAAGGTAAAGTTCTTACTAGTTCAAAAATCAAATGGCAGTATCTCCAAAGTTACTCACAAAAACACCCCCAAAAGTGTGAAACAGAGCACTGAGAGATCCAAATTGACGAAGATAACACCCTCCCCCCCAGAAAAGAGGGGGGTAACTCGAAACGCCAGCTCTAATGAGGTCTTTTGGGATATAAAACCAAACAGATTTTCTTCTTTGTCTATCTCCCAGATTCTTCTTAGATATTTAATCCTTTCAGAAAAGGAAAAAAGAAGGGGGGGAGGTTGCTCCAAAAGTCAGTTCTCCAAGGTCTTTGGAAATGTAAAAATCAAGTAATATAAGCTCCTCAGGGGGAAGTAACTCCAAGCACCGCTGTCCTTTGAAATGTATTCGGAAAAAAAGCTGCCCCCTCCACCCCCCCCCCTGCGTTCTTCTTTGCTCACTCAGTCCTATTCGCAAAAAAAGGGGGGTGACTACAAACACCAGCTCTGAATTGCAGATTCCGGTCAAGACTCCCCAAGTCCCGTATTTCTCACCACTTCAATGTAGATAATAATAGTTCAAACTCACTTCGTAAATGAAGGGGTATCTCTCAACCCTCACCGCACGGCTCAGCTTAAATCACGAAGGAGAGTTATGGCTTAACTTCCACCACACTCCAAACAGATTCCGATATAATCAGGTCAGTTCTTGTTTCTTCGGGTATAATCCTTTCTTCAAGTTAGCCGTTTAACAGCCTCCACTGATCTTCCTCCTCCGATAGAAACAAATAGAGTCCTTGGAGGTTAATGGCTTCCTGCTAAGACATCGAGACTTCGCAACACAGGGGTAGCGGTCGCAAGAGCGCTCGCGGCTCAATCCTTCTCCCCTCCGGATCGGGGCGAGAGGAGAGCCGCAAAGAGCGCAGCCGATACCCAACCCCTCAGGGCACCCCCCTGAGGCTATTAGAGTTCGGGGAGTCTTCCCGAAACTCTTTAAACCCCCTGTGTGCTCTGGGGACCCACGGAGGGATTCCCCTAGCGTCTTATGCAGTCGGCCATTAAACCGGAAGCCGGCTTCACACATTCCTAACCTTTATATACCGGTATTTGATGGGCTGCAGGCAAAGATCTCTGACCATTACAGAGATACATTCCAAGTCATGTCTGTAAGCAGCTCTTAAGCAATCTTCAGCTATGGACTAGTAGGAATCTAAGCACTCTTAAGCTTCTGGTTAGGAAGAATGCTCACCAGAGGTGTGTTCCATCATGTGTTTGGACTTCAGTTCCCCAAATTCTCCAAAAATTCCACAATCCAGAATCCCAAATTAACATATCTGCATGTTCATCCTAATTCTTAGAAGGGCTTTTCAGTGATTTACTTCCCCTGTCATCTCCTCTGGCCTTCCTGTTTCCTATTGCTTCCTGTTTTGTTAAAAAGAATAGGCTACTGCCACAGTGCTATAACACCATAGACCAGTGTTGGCAAACTTATTGTACGGGTGCCAGCGGTGGCACTTGGAGCTCTTTCTGTGGGCACCCAACATGGCCCCTTCACAGCCACCTGTATTCAGGTTAAATTGCTATATTGGAACTTTGCGAAAAATTAGTGGGTTTTGAATCGCAGTTTGGGTACTTGGTCTCTAAAAGGTTCGCCATCACTGCTCTAGGACAGTTCAGAAATACCCTCTATAGAACCTAATGGCGTTGAGACTGGGACTTCCAGGAAGCAGCAGCTTCCTTCCCACCCACCCCACTTTCTTATTTAAAAATCAAAGATGCTTATTCCTATGGTAAGCCCTATTAACTTAGTATCTTATTAGTTAACAATTTAAGTTTTATTAGTTTCTGAAGTATTGGCAAGAAGTTTGGGTTACAGCAACAGATACTTCAATAAATGTGCAGCCAAACTTGATGAAAATATTCCTATATAAAATGAATATTTTTAAGGTTCTATATCTTCTAAATCTAAATGATATGCTGGATTAACTACATTTTGTTTGGAACAGGAATCATTTCCATTTAAGGAAGTAACAATAGTAATAATATATGAGCAAGCATTGAAGAGAAGTTTGGCTGTGGCCATCATACTGTCATTTTTTTTCAGGTCAAAACAAAACAAAACAAACCTGACAGTTCTTACATAAAATAAGATAAGAAGAGCTGTGCTGAATCAGACCAAAGGCCCATCTAGACCAGTTTCCTGTATCTCCCAGTGGCCCTGCCAAATGCCTCTCAGAGCACAAGAGACTCAGACTAGATATCTGTCTCCTGATACCACTCCCCTGCATCTGGCCTTTGAAGTACCCTGTTTTTTAGGCTGGAGATTGCACATCCCCATCATGGCTTGTAACCTGTGATGGACTTTTCCTCCAGGAATCTGTCCAGTCTCCTTTTGTAGGCATCTGGGACACCACATCCTGTGGAAGGGAGTTCCACAGACTAACAACACACTGCGTAAAGTATTTTCTTTTGTCTGTTCTCACTCCCCCAACCCTCAATTTGAGTGGATGTCCCCTAATTCTGGTATTTTGTGAGAGGGAGAAGAGGGTCCCTCTATCAACTTTACTCATGCCCTACATAATTTTGCATGTCTCAGTCATATTCCCCCACAGGTGCCTTTTTCCCCAGACTGTGTGTGTGTGTTGTGTCATTACAGTTGTGACCAACTCTTCGTGACCCCATGTCCATGGAGGTTTTTTTGCCAGGAATACTGGAGTGGTTTGCTAGTTCCTACTCCAGGCGCCTACAGCACCTGGTATTCCCTGGTGGTCTCCCATCCAAGTACTAACCAGGGCCGACCCTGCTTAGCTTCCAAAATCAGGGAAGATCAGATGTGCTTAGGGCATCTAGGCAGCTTTTTTCCAGACTAAACAGCCCCAAATGCTTGTTTAAGGGAGCTGTGTAATAGTGTAGCAAATTACACTGAAACTGGAAATACCTCATTTATGAGTTATCTTTTTCTGTCCACAAAAACTTTCTCTTTCTATTCAAGGTCCATATGCACCCCAAACCGATAGTTACTGAGGATATTATGGATTAAACCTGTTTTAAAACAACTGTGAGGGGATATATAAATGAAGACACATTGAGGGGATATATAAATGAAGACACATTGTGCTTAAGTGGTAAGTTGCTGTTTTTTAATGCAGTGTCTAGACAGCAGACCATTTTTGAATAGCTAAATTACTTCTCCCCCAAATCTTTTCTATGGTTATTTTTTAATGGGAAAAAGTTTATGGGCATTCAAATTTTATCAGAGTCAAAATCATTGTTTTTCCTCGCATTGGAGCACAGCTGAAGCTTATTTATACATGTTAGTTAGGCTCTAAAACAGTGATTCCCAACATTGAACTCTAGACTATAACTCCCAGAAAATCTGGCCTGCAGTGCACAGCTAGTGGTGAGAGCATCTGAGGATTTTAGTCTGGAGACCCAGGGCTAGAAACCACTTCTCTAAAGCAGTGTTTTTCAACCTTTTTTGGGCAAAGGCACACTTGTTTCATGAAAAAAATCACGAGACACACCACCATTAGAAAATGTTAAAAAATTTAACTCTGTGCCTATATTGACTATATATAAAGTAATTCTCTTGAATAGGAATCAAATAAACACAAAAAAGTATTTTATAATTACTTTATTATGAAATAGTAAGTAAACAGAAATATGAAAAATTATAAAATACTTTATTCAGTGCGCAACTTGGGCCTGTTTGGCTGAACACAAAGCTGATATTCTGGCTGGAATCGAAGAAAGACACACACGTAGCTCTTTGTCAACAGCTCTCAGTCTCTCTCTGTATTTAGTTTTTATAGCAATCATGCTTGAAAAGCTCATCTCACACAGATATGTAGTGGAAAATGGGAGCAATGCCAAAATTCGACATTTTTTTTTAATCTTTCGAATTTTTCAATTTTTCCAACGGCACACCAGGCAACATCTCGCGGCACACTAGTGTGCCGCGGAACAGTGGTTGAAAAACACTGCTCTAAAGTACCTTCATTTAGATTGCTCTTGTTCCAATAGCATTTTAACTATGTGTTTGAAACCAGAAAAATTGTCTGATTTCTATAGGCAACAACTACTGGCATAATATTTATTTATTTATTTATTTATTTATTTATTTGTTATGTTTCTGTACCGCCCATCTTCTGGACAGAACTCTGGGCGGTTTACACTTAAAACAAAACCAACAGAATATAACAAAAAAGAGAAAGTGAGTGCTAATAAAATGAGAAGGGGCGAGACCCTCCTTATTTTATTTTTAATAGTTTGATTTTTTGTGAATTTTATAGACAACCACTATGTGGGGGTTAAGAGGCTAAACCAGTGGTGGCGAACCTTCGGCATGCCAGATATTTTGGCCCACAAATTCCAGAATTCCAAGCCTAGATTGCCAATGAAAAAGGACTGTGGGAGTTGTGGTCCAAACATCTGGAGTGCTGAAGGTTCGACATCAATGGGCTAAATAGACCAGGTGAGTTCTACACTTGCACTGCAAATTTATTTCCTAAGATGTATGACTACGTCACCTTTCTGTCCTAGAAACATGATTTTGTTCAATAATAGAGGACTCGAAAAGGTTGTATAGTAAACCTTTTTTCCCCCTTATCCACAACCTGGCCTCCAGCTGATTGGCGCTGGGGTGGGGGAATAAAGGTTTTTCTCCCTAATTAGCTAGCTAATTAGCTGGAGCACCTCCATAGTGCGCCACTCCCCGATTCCTTTCGGGTTGCACTGTACTGTGGTTCCACGATATAGCAAAAGGGTGGGAGACCACTGTAATGCAAATCCTTGGGTTGCCTAAAATATAATAATTATTATCATTAGCATTTTTAACTCTCATTTAAGATAAGGCAAAGGATTCATTCATAATTCCAAATATTATGAACAAAAGGGCTTGGTCTTAACTGTAGTCTGTGGATCAGTTTATTTGGGTTGCATAAAAGTTATGATGAAATGTGCTCTAACCTGTTTTCATCAAAGGAATTGGGTGTTCATTCCTCAAGGTAAACTCTACATAATCATAGGTAATCTTGACTTCAAATGCTTGTTTTAATGATAACAATTGTGTTGAGCATTCTTGGCTCTGTTTTCTAGATATTGTTTCTGTGAGTTTTGGGGAAGATGGCGTTCATTCGTCCAAAGGAAATTGCACTAATTATCGGAGTGGTGGCAGCTTGCTATTGGAACAGTTTGTTTTGTGGCTTTGTTTTTGATGATGTTTCAGCAATTTTGGACAATAAAGACCTGCATCCTTCTACGCCTTTAAAAAACCTCTTTCTGAATGACTTCTGGGGGACACCTATGTCTGAGGTAACTGATTAGTACATGCAGAAAAGATCTAAGCTGATTCCAAGCCTGTGGTCAAGTTAGTTCATAACAGCCACATTTATAACTTAAACACTACCAGGGGATGATACATTACCAAGATATTGATGAATTTGTGTTGTACCTTCTTTTTATAATTCCCAGTTGCAAATCTGTATCATGGAGGCACTAAATACAAAATAAACATATTTTAATATTTATTCCACAACTATTTGGAATGAAGAACCTAAAGCCTTTGTCATTCACAGAAGTCATTTCCTGTCATTCGCAGGAAAGTTGCTTCTAATTTAAAATATCATACTGAGCCTCTTGTGAAACAGAAACAGTAGAAGTTCTTCCAGATATCAAAATGGCATAAAATATATCTTCTGTGTACCAGGAAAGAGGGTCTCATGTCATGTTCCTCTCACCTAACTTGTTGGGTTGCAGATCTTGTAATTCCTCTCCACTGGATATACTAACTATAGGGCTATGGAAGTAACAATAGTAATAATATATGAGCAAGCATTGAAGAGAAGTTTGGCTGTGGCCATCATACTGTCATTTTTTTCAGGTCAAAACAAAACAAACCTGACAGTTCTTACATTAAGCACAATGCAGATCTTGTAATTCCTCTCCACTGGATATACTAACTATAGGGCTATGGAAGTTGCAGTTCAGCAACATCTGGAGCAGTGGTTCCCAACTTTGAGTCTTCTGGGTTACACATGTTTGGGAAACACTGGTCTGGAGCATAGTTACCCCCGTTGTGGTCAGAGATATATCCTCACTTATATAATAGATATAATTGCTAGAGTCAGAATATCTCAAGAAAAATTGCTTTGTGCTAATTTTGATATATTTTATTAGGTTCATATGTGTGTTCACTTTGAATTGTAAGTTACAGTTTGAGTTTTTAGTAAAAGGGGATTGCAGTCATTTGATTGAGTCATTAGAAAATGCGGGCACCACTGATCTAAAGAAACAAGTTCCACACATTTGGCTTAATAAAGAACATTCAAGACACTGGGAACTTAAGGGAGAGGATTTGTGTGTAGAAGAGCATGGACTTGCTAGTGGATAAAGGCTCTTACTACTTGTCACGTGTTCAGCAGATTTATGGAGTCTAATTCTAGGTGTTTGGGTTTTCCTTTTAGCCTTTAACTACTAAACAATTAACTAAACTATTTGGTCAAAATCCTTTGAGAATTTTACATACACAGTCATTTCCCCAGCTGGTGGATATATGGGAGTGCAGAGGTTGCCCTTCAAAACAGAATTGCATGCAGGTTCCCATTACGGAATGACGTCACATAATAGGATTCTGCCTTTTGTAAGCTGATCTAAATAGCCTTTGGCTGCTATTTTTAAATAGTCTTTTATGATTTGATTTTCCACAGAGAGTAATGTTTTTAATATATATATATATGTGTAAGCAAATCTGTTTTTGTGTTCTTTTATTTAGGAGAGGAGTCATAAGTCATATCGGCCGCTCACTGTCCTCACATTCCGTTTGAACTACTTGTTCAGCGAGTTAAATGCTGTTTCTTACCACTTCCTGAACGTTGTCTTTCATGCAATTGTGTGTATAGTCTTCCTCAAGGTCTGTAAGCTTTTCCTGGATAACAGGAGCAGCTTGGTGGCGTCCTTGCTCTTTGCTGTACATCCAATACATACTGAAGCAGTAAGTACACCTGACAAGGGTCTAAATTTTTTTTAATTTTATTTTTTTACTAAGGAAGGGAATATAAAGTTCCTGAAGTGGAATGAAAAGGCGTTTAATGTTTTGAAAATAGCAAGACCCCCAGATGCTGAATAGAAGAGATGTTGAGCAAAACAGACATGAGTGTGAATGGGCAAAGAACCATAAGTTACCCTAGTTCCAAAACCCTTGTAGGTTTATATGTTAAAATCGGTAACATGGAAGTGAAGTGGGGGTGGGGGGAGCCACCATTGATCTATAAACAGTAGAGATCAAACTATCCCAGAACATGTGTTGTTCAGAGACTTCTTTTTCCGGCCAATAACCTAGTACAGTGATCCCCTGCCCATTCGCGGTTCATATACTGCAGTCCCGCTATATCGCGGTACCACAGTATATGAAAAAAGACCCTCTGGGGTAAGGGGGGGAAAGGCCTGGAGTAAGGAGGGAGGACCTGTCGGAGGCCTCAGAAATGACTTCTGGTTCACGGTGAGGCCCTTTTGGGGCCTCCAAAAGACCTAGAAAGGCCCTCGCAGGCCTGTTTGGGGCAGTGCCAGGCTGGGTGTAAGTACAAGAGCCCCCAGCTAGGTGCCCCAGGCCCAACCTGACCTGCATCTGCATATTGTGGATTTTCAATTTTCACGGGTCGGGTTGGGTCCCTAACCCCCGCAATAGGCGGGGTCACTGTAGTGGCTATTTTAGGTAACTGGATTTCCTAAGCGTGTTTCAAGATTACTTCCATAGAGAGGGCACAATCCTATTGTTAGCTTGCAATGGAGTAAGAAAAATGGGATAACTTTTAGAAATAACCAGCTCTTAAGAAATGAGCAGCTATTTGCTGTCAAAACTCACATGATTTTTCTCATGCACATATAAGTTGGTAATAGGATTCTGGCCACTGTATTACAGTTCAGCCACTCCTCACTTAACAACGTATCTGTTTAATGACCGCTCAGACTTACAACCAGCAGCGGTGGCCATTGCTGCTGCTTCAGGACCTGGGCCAAAGCATCCAGCCTTCTTCTGCTTGCCTGCACATACCTTGTCAGCAGCTCAGAGGGGAGGAAGCAGAGCTACAGCATCCTGTCCTCCCCCTTCCTCCAACTCTGTTGCTTTCAAGGGATGGGCATTGCTGTGAGTGTCACAATCTCCCTGCCAGGGAGAAGAATGACTAAGCAGCAGGGAGCACTGGCCACCTCTCTATATATATTCCTCTCCTTGTTCGGCCTCTCCCATGGCCAACCGGAGAGCCTCCACCACTCTGGGCTGCCTGCAAGGAGGGCAACCTCAACACAGCACAAGACAGCTGCCTTAACCTCCTCACTTAACAACCAGTTCCCTTAATGACCTAGCTGTAGGAATGGAACTATGTTGTAAAGTGAGGAGTGCTTGCTACATAAGGAGGTAACAAAGGTTTATATGACTGTTCCACGGAAGGGCCTAGTATCATGTCAGCTGTTTCTGGAGTTTGAAAGAACAATGCATCTCAAGCCATGAGCCTAGGAAACACAGCTTGTCCAAAACAGCCTGTATGTCTTCTTGAATCAGTCTGCCAGCCAGCAGTATTTTTGTCTTATTTGGGCTGACGGCCCAGCTATAGATAGATAGATAGATACATAGATACATACATAGATAGATAGATAGATAGATAGATAGATAGATAGATAGATAGATAGATAGATAGATAGATAGATAGATAGATAGATAGATACAGTGGTTTGCAAAAGTATTCGGCACCCTTGAACTTTTCCACATTTTGTCACATTACAGCCACAAACATGAATCAATTTTATTGGAATTGCACGTGAAAGACCAATACAAAGTGGTGTACACGTGAGAAGTGGAACAAAAATCATACATTATTCCAAACATTTTTTACAAATAAATAACTGCAAAGTGGGGTGTGCGTAATTATTCAGCCCCCTTTGGTTTGAGTGCAGTCAGTTGCCCATAGTCATTGCCTGATGAGTGCTAATGTCTAGAGTGCACCTGTGTGTAATCTAATCTCAGTACAAATGCAGCTGCTCTGTGACAGCCTCAGAGATTGTCTAAGAGAATACTGTATTGGGAGCAACAACACCATGAAGTGCAAAGAACACACCAGACAAGTCCGGGATAAAGTTATTGAGAAATTTAAAGCAAGCTTAGGCTACAAAAAGATTTCCAAAGTCTTGAACATCCCACGGAGCACTGTTCAAGCAATCATTCAGAAATGGAAGGAGTATGGCACAACTGCAAACCTACCCAGACAAGGCCGTCCACCTAAACTCACAGTCCGAACAAGGAGAGTGCTGATCAGAAATGCAGCCAAGAGGCCCATGGTGACTCTGGACGAGCTGCAGAGATCTGCAGCTCAGGTGGGGGAATCTGTCCATAGGACAACTATTAGTCATGTACTGCACAAAGTTGGCCTTCATGGAAGAGTGGCAAGAAGAAAGCCTTTGTTAACAGACAAGCATAAGAAGTCCCGTTTGCAGTTTGCCACAAGTCATGCGGGGGACACAGCAAACATGTGGAAGAAGATGCTCTGGTCAGATGAGCCCAAAATTGAACTTTTTGGCCAAAATGCAAAACACTATGTGTGGTCGAAAACTAACACTGCACATCACTCTGAAGACACCATCCCTACTGTCAAATATGGTGGTGGCAGCATCATGCTATGGGGGTGCTTCTCTTCAGCAGGGACAGGGAAGCTGGTCAGAGTTGATGTGAAGATGGATGGAGCCAAATACAGGGCAATCTTGGAAGAAAACCTCTTGGAGTCTGCAAAAGACTTGAGACTGGGGCGGAGGTTCACCTTCCAGCAGGACAACGACCCTAAAGATAAAGCCAGGGCAACAATGGAATGGTTTAAAACAAAACATATCCATGTATTAGAATGGCCAAGTCAAAGTCCAGATCTAAATCCAATCGAGAATCTGTGGCAAGATCTGAAAACTGCTGTAAACAAATGCTGTCCATCTAATCTGACTGAGCTGGAGCTGTTTTGCAAAGAAGAATGGGCAA
>JAWVWN010003853.1:0-46026 GCA_037367305.1 Phrynocephalus vlangalii | reverse complement strand
GCAGTGTTGGCAAACCTGTGGCATGGGTGCCAAAGGTGGCACTCGGAGCCCTTTCTGTGGGCACCCGGCGTCGCCCCTTCACAGCCACCTGTATTCAGGTTAAACTACTGTATTGGCACTTTGCAAAAAACTAGTGGGTTTTGAATTGCAGTTTGGGCACTTGGTCCCTAAAAGGTTCGCCATCACTGCTCTAGAGGCAGCATGGCTGTAGTCCACAAACTAGCTGCCAGTAAAAATATAGACCATTAGGGGGTGGCCACAGGTGGTAGTGGGGCTTTTTCTCCAGAGGTGGCAAAACCAGCCAGGCATTAATCAATCCACCCACATCCTTAGGCTTCTTCAGCCCTACATGTCCTTCACACAAAATAATGCCGGCATGAGTCAAGTGGCTAGAGGGACACTCTTCTCCCTCTCACAAAATACCAGAACTAGGGGACATAGACTCAAACTGAGGGCTGGGAGAGGGAGAACAGACAAAAGAAAATACTTCTTTAGCCAGCACGTTGTTAGTCTGTGGAACTCCCTGCCACAGGATGTGGTGACGGCATCTGGCCTGGATGCCTTCAAAAGGGATTGGACAGATTCCTGGAGGAAAAGTCCATCACAGGTGACAAACCATGATGGAGATGTGTCATCTCCAGGCTTAAAACCGGGGTCCTTCAAGGGCCAGGTGCAGGGGAGTGTTAATAGGAGACCAGAGATCTAGTCTCGTGCGCTCCCAGAGGCATTGGGTGGGGGCCACTGTGAGATACAGGAAGCTGGACTAGATGAGCCTTTGGACTGATCCAGCAGGGCTCTTCTTATGTTCTTATGTTCTCTCTGAATACCACGTGAGTCCTCATATCTGATGCCCCATAAAACCTTTCTGCCTCCACCCGAGACACAAAGGCTGCTTGCTCACTTCAGAGACCCAACCACTGAAAGGAAGGATCTGCTATTCGGGATTGCTTTGACTCCATTTCTCCTGGCTCCCAAGATTGGGACTTTGGGCAGGGTGCGCGTGTCCTTTTTGGGGCCCAAATAAAACCCTTTGATTTCATCCTCCCCCCTCCCCCCCCCAAGTAACAGAAGGAGAGCAGCTGCATGCATAGATGCTTCAGGCGTGCAGGCCTTCTCCTGCACATTGTCTTCATATTGCTCAGATCATATTGGCCAAAGTTTCGTATCGTTCCCGCATAAAAAGAAAAGATAAACAGACAAATGTGTCAGAAATGCACAGAAACAGACTGCTTTTGGCTGGCCTGGGACGGCTTCCGTGACCTCAACGTAGCTGCAGGCTGACATGAACCATGTGGCACAATTTTACTCTGGCACCAGTCACTCCGAGCAGCCACGGCCGATGCTTGTGTTTCAGATCAGCGATGGCTACGGATCAACAGACACCTTCAGAAATTAAGAGGCAGTCATAGCAGGAGGCATGGATTGGGCTGGGGGGATGGCCATTCTGGATGCACATACGGTCTGGCAAACATCTTGCCACTAGAGATGGGCACGAGTAAAAAAAATGGTGTTTCGTTTGTCGTTTGTCGTTTAGAGGGTCCGTTTCAGTTCGTTTCTGTTTTTCACAATTTTTTTGCAAAAAAATTCATTTTCGTTTTCGTTTGTTTCGTTACCATTTCGTTACCATTTAATTCAATTTTTGTGATTTTTTTAGCATTTAAAGCAGTTCACTGTATTGCAGTAACGGAAACGAAACACATGACAAAATTTCTGGCGTTTCTGTTCAGTTCGTTTCATTTTGGAGACAAAATTTGTTTGTCGTTTCATTGCATAACGAAACAAAAAAATGAAAACGGAAACGAAAAATTGTTCATTTCGTGCCCATCTCTACTTGCCACACATGGATGTGCCTTGTTCCAGTTCAGGCTCTTTCCTCTTTGGTCCAGGCCCAGTCTTCATTGATTAGCAAATGCAATTTTAAACTAGTTCCATTAGTATCCATTAAGGATGTGAAGTGATTCCTCAAATAAGTGCACACCAATTGTTCCCTGCTATGTCCCAGTCCTTGCCTAGATTCATGTCAGTATTTGTATTTTTTTGTTTGTTTTTCAGTTCCTTGGAAAAAGTTCCATTCCTGTGAATAAGGAAACACAAACATCTGTAATTTCAGGGGGAGTGGATTCCACAGTAGCGTCAGAGTTATTTCTGGGAGAGTCCTTTGTCCAATGCAAGCCTGGAGAACACATATAGTAAGAAAAGCAGGGGAGAGCTCTTCTGACCTTTGGCAGGGACACCACCAGCACCGAAAAAGAGAAACCAAATGCCTGGCATGAGAAGAGACAGACAGAGAAATGCCAGCCTTCTCAAACGAACCACTCAAAACCCATTGAGGGATGAAGGCATTCACCCACACATACACATATACACACACTCAATCCCAGTAGTGTAACTATGATGGTTATTTCACGTCCACTCTCGTCCCGGGAGGAAGTTCATTGCGTGGTGATGTCGGTTGCAGTCATGTGGTCTTCTTGCTGTTCTGCCCCTGTTCCCGTGTACTCACGGGCGTGAGGGATGATACCGGCATGACTGTTACCGCACGTCCTCGTTCTGTGATGAGATGTGAAATTCCATGCCTTTGTTCTCCATTTTTTTTTTGGCCCAACCTTCCGTTTTTCAATGTTTCGATTCTCCGAAGCCTTGCCTTCAATGCGTTACAGAGCTGAGTTTGAGGCATTTGTCTTTTAATCTCTCTGCACTGTGTTGCTGACTCCATAGGGAATGTACTGATGAAGGGCAGTTCGCACTCCTGCCACTAGATGGAGAATGGCATGTTGCGGGAGGAGACTGACCTCACAGGCTCTCGTATCGGAACGCGAAGCGAGATGAGGAGATTCCTGAGGCCAGGGAGGGGAATCTCTCATCCTGCTTAGATCGCAGTTCAGGGGGCGTGGTTGGGATGAACTCCCTTCGTCCCGCAATGGACGTGCGGTTAGATTTCTTCATACCGGTCCCCAGCGGGACCGCAAACAGCGATGAGATGGACATGAAGTATCAGCCTATGTTTTCCAAAAGGATAGGGGAGGGATTAAGAACAGCAGCCCAAATGCTGAAGAAAGTTCCTCTTTGAACCATGAGGAGAGCAGCTGCTACGCCTTGGTTGACTTCACCCAAAGACTGCTCGCAACTGGAGTGCACAGGAGAGTTCTTGACCTTCTTGGGAGTTGGGGGGTGCAATGAGGTCTTCTCAGTGTCTTGCGTATAAGGTGCTGGTAAGAGACAGGTGCAAATTTTAGAATGAATTGCAAAATGTGTTAAAAATCTGTTAATATTTCATTTGTATTCTTGCATATTGATAACCCTTCCGAATACAAATCTATAACATGTTAGTGGTTTTTAATTTGTCAATTGATTGGGCTATAAAATGTCCCCCAAGGCACCTAAAAGTACCAGAGTTGCAGGGAAACTTCCCCTGGCTCTCCTCTACAAATTTGTACAAATACGAATTGAGGAATTAGCAATTTTTGATGAATTTTGCAATTCGTTTTTACATTGGTGCCCATCTCTTAAAGCCATTTTTGGTTCGTTTGGTTCGTTTGTACATTTGCCTACCCCACTCCTCACAGCCTGATCCAGTCAGTCAGAAGCACTAACCCATCCTGAGAAGGACCTAAAGACTCAGTAGATTGGCAGCTGAAGCAGCCAATTGTTTGTTCCTACAAATAAGACCAGTTCATAGTCTCCGTTTGCACTTCGGAGCCACTTCTGCTAATGGGAGATATGCTTCTACTGCAGAAGCAGGGTCGCTCTGAACTTTAGCGGCACTTTGCTTCTGGATAGCACAGTGGCTTGGTTTGGGGTTCCCCACCGGGCCTCCTTAAGGAGGGGGGCTGGGCATAATGATCCAGGGTATCTTATAATTCTGCACTTCCAAGGCTATTATTATTAGTTGTTAGGCAGCTTGTCTCTCTCTCTCCACCCCATTGCCTGCTGCTGATCACAGAACCACTAAGGCATCTCAGTTCCGACCTCCAACATGGCAATGACCACGGGGTTTGGGGAAAAGGACATTTGTCCCTCCCAATTCTGCCTCCTGATGAGCGGCACCCTGGGTCCAGTTCCCTTTCATTATCCACCCAGGCTGAAATTTCAGCCCTACACCAGCTGCTCAAGGGGCCCTTTTCCATCGAGAGGGGCTGCTTTGAGGGTGTATAATTTGGATGCCCAAAATCTGAACTTTGCCAAACATGGCAGGGATGTAGAAGAATGTCAGGGGATGCCTCTCTGTGATTCTGGTGCCTCTAGGTAGCCAGGGGGAGCATTCTAGATCTCCCAAATTTCCAAAAAAACAAAATGAACAAATTAATTTTACATTAAATTCAGGACATTAGTGGCCCATGGCTTCACTGCCAGATGGGTGGTATAAAAATACAAGAAAGAAAGAAAGAAAGAAAGAAAGAAAGAAAGAAAGAAAGAAAGAAAGAAAGAAAGAAAGAAAGAAAGAAAGAAAGAAAGAAAGAAAGAAAAGAAAAGAAAAGAAAAGAAAAGAAAAGAAAAGGAACCACGAACAAAACATTTTTGCTGGTTCAGGCCCATTTCCAGTCACAAACATTTCAAAAGCCCTTTAAAACCCAAACACAAAAGCGAAGATGGAGTGACAGACAACAACTGGTGACAAAAAAAGGTGAATGCAACACATGACTGTTTCAACAGAAGCACAGAATCCAGAGCAGCAGGAGATGCTCTATTCTGCTTCAGTCTGTCAAATCTCGCCTGGAACCCTGGGTAAAGTTCTGAGCACCACAGATTAAGACGGCTATTGAAACATTGGACTATGTCCAGGGGAGGCTGATCAAGGTTCCAAGAAAGGTCTGGAAAACAAGCTTGACGAGGAGCAGCAGGGAGGGTTTAGTAGGGTGGTTACTTCACGTCCTTCCTCGAGCCAATGTGATCTTGCCTCCGTGTTGAAATCAGTTTTCAACACGGATCGAGAAGCGGATTGAAAAGATTCCCGAGCTCCAGGACGGGAATCTCTCACCCCGCTTGGAGCGCAGTTCAGGGGGCATGGTCGGGGTGAACTCGGATTGACCCCACAAGGACGTGAGGTTCCGTTCCTTTGAACTCGGATTGACCCCACAAGGACGTGAGGTTACGTTCCTTCGAACTCGGATTGACCCACAAGGATGTGAGGTTACGTTCCTTCGAACTGGTCTCCAGCGGGGCCGCGAACTGCAGCGAGAGGGACGTGAAGTATCAGCCTAGGTTTAGCCCAGAGAAGAGACGGCTGGGAGCCCTCTTCAAATAGCTGAAGAGCTGCCACATGGACGATCTAGCAAGATCCTACATCAAGACCACCAACGTTCCATTGACTTACACCGGAAACCGAAATCAGCGATAACATCTTTGTTGCTGCATTATTATGTTTTTTTGGGGGGGTGGGTGGGTTTTTTAGCATCTTCCAAAGAGTGAAGAGGAGGAGGGAAGGAGGGAAGGCTGAAGCAATATGGGCCTTATCCGATCTGATCTGTGCCCTGGATTCACACTGATTAATACATTCAATTTTCTTTGCACTGGAACGAAAGCTACCCATTCCGCTTCTCATACAAATTAGCCCAGTTCAGGCCGAATGGATTCAGGTTTTGGTTGATGCTGGTGCACCGCCCTCATGGCAAACATGCAGGAACCCCTCTCTAGCCTGGACGGATGGAATGAATGCCTACTGATGCAGCTGCTTTATCCACCTCACTGTGCCCTTCAGCAGGACAGACCCGCAACACTCTGCATCATTCAGGGCAAACATGGATTCCACACATACCCCTTGGGTTGGTGAGGGAGGTCTGAACAAGTTTTACTCTATTATACATTATGTTTTTTTTAAAAAAAAAAAAACAGATTTTAAATCAGTTTGTAATATTCGTAAGTTTAACTCTTTTACTATTTTGGCATTTTGGCACACACACCCCAGCACGGTACCCAGGGTACCTGCTCCATTTGCCGCTGCTGCTGCCGCTGCCACCCTGGCTCCAGCCTTGCAAGAGCATCCAATCCATTGCAGCCCTCCTGACTTCTATCACAAACAAGAAAAGTCTGTTGGCCATTTGTCAGGTGCTTTGATGCCATGCGGACCTTCGTTCTATTATTATACCTCTTGAACAAAAACATAGCTTGATGTGTTGTAAAGAAAGCCAGAGATGCTTAGAACTGAATTCCACTCCGGTTTCATCTGCAGAGTTGCTGATGAGAAGAGCCATCTAAAAAGCGGATATAAAGCTTTAGAATTCATGAGCAGGGTACTGTGGCTTCTGAAATTATTTATGGCAGAGCTAGGTAGCCCCATGGTTTGTTAACGTTGACTAACCCCCACCCCCCCGGGAATGGCAACCCCTCTATGAACTCCTGGACAGGCGCAATACTGAGAGGGTCTTGGAACAGCCATCTTCTCCCTACCTAACACCCTTTATTGGGGATGAAACAGGAGGAGAGCCATCTCAAATGTTACCACTAGAAACTGGGACAAATTGGAAAAAAATAACCTTTTCTGACAAATTTGGCCAATTCCTCAAAATTTGTTGATTTGTATTCATCACAAATGGAGTTCCCAGGTGAATATGAATCAATGAATTTTTAGCAAGTTTTGATTTGTTAATGATTGGGCTATAGAATGGCACCCAATGTCACTGAAATTATTTATTTATTTATTTATTTATTTATTTATTTATTTATTTATTGGATTTTTATACTGCCCATCTGGCAGCGAGGTCACTCTGGGCAGTTTACAACATATAACACATTCAAACAATTCATAATAAAACCATAAAATAGCAACACAACAAGATAAGGCCAAAAATAAAAATAATAGTAAAGTGACATAAAACAATATATTATTATTGGCAGGCTAGTCAGTTAGAAAATCAAGATTTAATGGGTGAACACTGAAATTGCATTAGATTTGAGGGAATGCCTGCTTAAATAACCAAGTTTTTAATAGTTTTTTAAAGGCAGCCAAAGAGGGGGCCAGGCAGATGTCCGGTGGAAGGTTATTCCACAGGCGACAGGTGACGGCAGAAAAGGCCCTATTTCTTGTTTTTTCCTTTCAGGCCTCTTGTGGTGTTAGTTGCCTCAAACGCCTAGCCTGGAAGGCTGGGGTATTATGGGCGGTTTTCAATGGGAGAAGGCGCTCTGACAAGTACTGAGGCCCTAAACCGTATAGGGCTTTGTATGTCATAGTTGAATCCTGAGGTCGGTGTAGAACCGAACTGAAAGCCAGTGCAGGGCAGCCAGCGCTGGGGATATAAGATTGTATTTTCTAGCCCCAGTCAGCAATCTGGCTGCCGTGTTCTGGGTTTGCTGGAGTCTGCGCCTCAGCCTCAAGGGCAGCCCTATGTAGAGAGCGCCTCCTGATTCTCCCCCGTTTCCCAAACCCAGTTGCTAAAGGACACTTTCCTAGGGGCCCCCATTTTGTGGCTGCATAACTCAGCTGCCTTGAACCCAGTGTTCATGCAAAATTATAGGAATTGTAGAGGAATGTTGGAAGAAGCCTCACTGTATGTTTGGTGTCTCGTGGTGGAATGTGGAGAACCAGTGGGACACAGCAATCCCAGGCTATAAACTCTATAGAAGGGATAGAGAGGGCGGGTTGGAGGAGGAGTGGCCATCTATGTCAAAGAAGGCATAAAATCCAGCAGAATGGAGATTGACAGAGGGTCTGACTCCGCCATAGAATCACTGTGGGTTAAACTACCAGGTCCAAAGAGTGATGTGATAGTTGGAGTATTCTATCGTCCACCAGATCAAAAACTTGAGGGGACCTTGAAATGAGGAGAGAAATCATGGAGGTGGCTAAGAGGGATAGGATAGTAATCATGGGGGACTTTAATTATCCCCACATTGACTGGGCCAATGCGAGCTCTGGGCAAGAAAGAGAAACTGGGTTTCTCGACTTGCTGAATGACTGTGCCTTAGAGCAACTTGTCATGGAGCCCACCCGAGAACAGGCAACTCTAGATCTAATATTGTGTGATACTCAGGACCTCGTCAGGGATGTGAATGTCACTGAGCCTCTGGGGAACAGTGACCATGCTGCAATTACCTTTGCCATGCATGTCGGAGGAAGAGTGTCAACCAGATCAGACATAAAAACCCTTGATTTTCGAAGGGCAAACTTCCCTCAGATGAGGAAACTAGTTAGAGAGAAACTGAAGGGGAGGGTTAGAAGAATCCAATCTCTTCAGTGTGCATGGAGCCTGTTTAAAACAACAATAATAGAGGCCCAGCACGAGTGCATACCACAAAGAAAGAAGAGCTCATTTAAGTCCAAGAGGACACCGGCATGGTTAACGAGTGGAGTTAGAGAGGCTCTAAAGCACAAGGAGAGGTCCTTCTGTAAATGGAAATCCTCCCCAAATGAGGAAAATAAAAAGGAACACAAAATCTGGCAAAAGAAATGTAAAAAGATGATAAGGGAGGCAAAGAAAGACTTTGAGGAACGCATGGCTAGCAATATAAAGGGTAATAATAAAAGCTTCTTTAAATATGTTAGAAGTAGAAAACCTGCCAGAGAACCAATTGGGCCTCTGGATGGTGAGGGAGGAAAAGGGGAGGTTAAGGAGGACTTGGACATTGCAGAGAAATTGAACGAGTTCTTTGCGTCTGTCTTCACGACAGAGGACCTTGAGCGGATTCCGCTGCCTGAGCCGCCCCTCTTGACTAAAGAATTAAATCAAATACAGGTTAAAAGAGAGGAGGTTTTAGGACTAATTGATAAATTGAGGATTAACAAGTCACCGGGCCCAGATGGCATCCACCCAAGGGTTATTAGGGAACTGAGAAATGAAATTGCAGATCTCTTAACGGTTATATGCAACTTGTCTCTTAAAACGGCCACAGTGCCGGAGGACTGGAGGATAGCAGATGTCACACCAATTTTTAAAAAAGGAAGGAGGGGGACCCAGGAAACTACAGGCCGGTTAGCCTTACATCTGTCCCAGGGAAGATGGTGGAAGGCCTCATCCAAGAGAAAATCTTAAAACACATAAAAGAACAAACCTTGCTGAGAGAAAATCAGCATGGCTTCTGTAAGGGTAAATCTTGTCTTACAAACCTTTTAGAATTTTTGAAAAGGTCAACAGGCACGTGGATTTGGGTGAACCGGTGGATATAGTCTATCTGGATTTTCAAAAGGCTTTTGACACAGTCCCTCACCAAAGGCTGCTGAGAAAATTGCATAGTCAGGGGATAAGAGGGCAGGTCCTCTTATGGATTGAGAACTGGTTGAGATCCCGGAAACAAAGAGTAGGTGTCAATGGGAAATTTTCACAATGGAGAGAAGTGAAAAGCGGTGTGCCCCAGGGCTCGGTCCTGGGACCGGTGCTTTTCAATCTGTTCATAAATGACCTGGAGACAGGGATAAACAGTGAGGTGGCCAAGTTTGCAGATGACACAAAACTTTTCCATGTGGTAAAAACCAGAGAAGATTGTGAAGAGCTCCAGAAGGATCTCTCCAAACTGGGGGAGTGGGCTGAGAAATGGCAAATGCGTTTTAATGTAACCAAATGTAAAGTAATGCATATTGGGGCAAAAAATCCAAACTTCATCTATCAACTCATGGGCTCTGAGTTATCCGTGACGGATCAGGAAAGAGATCTTGGTGTGTTGGTGGACAGCTCCATGAAGGTGTCTCCCCAATGTGTGGCAGCAGTGAAGAAGGCCAATTCCATGCTAGGGATTATCAAAAAGGGGATTGAAAATAAAACAGCCAACATTATAATGCCGTTATATAAAACAATAGTAAGGCCCCACCTGGAGTATTGTGTACAATTCTGGTCACCGCATCTCAAGAAAGACATAGTGGAACTGGAAAAGGTGCAGAAGAGAGCGACTAAAATGATTACTGGGCTGGGGCACCTCCCTTATGAAGAAAGGCTAAAACATTTGGGCCTCTTTAGTCTGGAAAAAAGGCGCTTGAGGGGGGATATGATTGAGACATACAAAATAATGCAGGGTATGAGTAAAGTGGATAGAGGGAAGCTCTTTCCCTCTCTCAAAATACCAGAACTAGGGGACATACACTCAAATTGAGTGCTGGGAGAGTAAGAACTGACAAAAGAAAATATTTTTTCACCCAGCGTGTTGTAAGTCTATGGAACTCCCTGCCACAGGATGTGGTGATGGCATCTGGCCTGGATGCCTTCAAAAGGGGATTGGACAGATTCCTAGAGGAAAAGTCCATCACGGGTTACAAACCATGATGGAGATGTGTAATCTCTAGGCTTTAAACCAGGGTACTTCAAGGGCCAGATGCAGGGGAGTGGTATCAGGAGACAGATATCTAGTCTCATGCGCTCCCAAACGCATCTGGTGGGGCCGCTGTGAGATACAGGAAGCTGGACTAGATGGGCCTTTGGCCTGATCCAGCATGGCTCTTCTTATGTTCTTATGTTCTTATCTTGGGGGAGGGATGCTTTGGGGGAGCATAGCGTAGATGTCTGAACCCCAATCTTCACGAAACATGCAGGGCTTGTAGAGGAAAGAAAAGATCCCTGCAAATTTGTAGCCTCTACATGCCAGAGGGGCCTTTTATAGCATTTTAAAGGGGAAACAAATAGTTTATTTCTATTTGTCAATTTGTCACTGGAAATTAATTGATTTGTCAGTTTGTTGATTCGTCCCACTGACTCAATGAATCACAACAAACTACCATTTTGTGTAATTTGTCCCCTATCTCTAGCTACCAGGCGTACATTAGAGAAAGGGTGGGGTCAAATAAAGAGAAAACGTAAAGCAATATTTGTCAATTTCAGCAAAAATAGGAAGCGAGGAATTAAAGTTAAAGAGCTACCTGCCATAAAGTACCTGTTTTGATAACAAGGGCATAGCAAAGTTACATTTCCATGGGCCACACACTGGCTGCTGGTGGTGGGGTCTGCAGCAATTTTAGTTTAAAGGCTAAACATTCCTCATGTGGACATTTGCTGGCTTTCCAGTTCAATCTGCCTCATTTCCTTCTAAATAATGTCAAGTGACGTTCCAGATGGTTGACCCACATTGAGCTTCCTTTGCGAAGGAGGGAGTTCTGAAGTGCTAAGAAGGAAAAAGCTACCAGAAGATGGCCGGTTTCTAAGCTCAATCTGTTATTCACCTAATTGCGCCACAAAATACAAGCCTGGCAGCAGCCAGCCAAGTGGAAAAGAATGAATTTCTCTTATTTTGCCTCTCCTGCTAAAATCTCTGAGGTCCTCTTTGGAACATCATTTTTCTTCACACTCGGCTTTGTGTGGCAGACGGGTTTAAAATAAATAAATGTATAATGCCACCACGTGTCATTAAAGGCCATCCATCTCCAGAAATCGCTGGTTAAAGAATGAAGGGAAGCAGGTAATATTCCATAACTCTAATTTATAAAAGGCAATAAATCCTATTAGACCTGGCACATGATTGTGTTGACACAAAGGATTTCAGAGTGTAAAATAAAATAATAAAAAGTAAGAGTAATGGATCTGAGCTGAAGCCCCAAAGAATAATGAAGTCACAAACTGGTCACAGAAACTGGAGCTCTTTCATAGAAATTATAGCAGCAACCTGTAACAGACTTTAATAAAATGCTTCCAAGAGAGGTTCGTGGAGCAATTTTTCAGGGATAACTTGAACATTGCTCTCTCTCTCTCTTATTTTGCCATTATTCTAAACTGGGCTAAATGACTCTTCCAGTGCCTTCCACTAGAGGGAGCATTGCCATCACTCTTGTCAGCTTCCTTTGATCTTCATGACATCAAAGGGTGGTTGAGTCTGATTGGTTACATGCCGCTGTGATGTCATCACAGCTTGTATGTGATCCCTGGATAGCCAGAAGTCACCACTTTCACCACATAGACCACGATGAATCTGCCATGGGTTCTCAGAGCTGTCCTGGTGAGCATCCATCAGTATCTACATACATCTGCAAAGCCCGGAGAGTAGGTTTGCAAAACATAAAACAAACAAACAAACAAACACACAAATACACAAAAGCAACCCTTGAGTAATATCTGAAAAATTCCAAATATTTTCACATTTCGTGACCAATATATTATAAATGGTTAGACGACCTTGAGATGTGCTGTAGGAGAAGTGATCTTGATTCTCCTCCATAAAATAATCAGAGAACAGTTGAAAACATGGGGGGAATAGTAACGCACGGAGGCGAGTTCCAGAGGATAAGAAGGAGAGAGAGAGAATTAAACCAGGACTAACGGGATCACGTGCGCGAAGACATGGGTGGCTGAGAGGAACATGGAAGGGACACTTTCCACACTGTGGACAGAGAATATTGCTTTTCTTGCCCTGCCCTCCCGTGAAAGGCCAAGGGATCACGTCATTCTTCTCCTTCCCCTCCGAGAGAGCCAGGAATTTTGCACTGCAATCGGTGACAGGTTATTTACTTATTCCCCCCCCCAGCATCCCAGAATCATGGAGTTGGGAGGGCCTCCTAAGGCCACCGAGTCGAAATCCCTGCACCACTCAGGAGTACAAACTGAAGCAGGTCTGGTGGATGATGGTCCAGTTTTCTCTTGAATGCCTTTGGCTGGAGCAGCCGAAATTGCCCACGCCATGCCAGCCAGGCACTGAAAGAATGATGAGATCTGTGGTGTTCTTTCATTGGCTTTGAAGGGAGGTGGCAGCCCCCGCAGATCCTCCCTAGGCACAGAGCGTGGAAAGGGCCCCGTGGATGTGAGAGTTGGTTTGAGCCTGTCCTTCATCAGATCCCACCTTGATTTTACCTCCAGCATGCCAGTCCTCCAGCTGGGCCCCTCTCTGGCCTGCAAACCTCAGCTGAGAGTATTCCCTTAGTCCTTTGTGTCCCAGAGACGCCATGCCATGGCACGTTCCTCACCACCATTTCTAGATCAAGATAGGCCGGGATTCTCACTCAGTCACGCGGGAGGGCATGTAGGCGGCTTCCGTCTTGGGGCTACAATGGCAAAAGCAGAGTGTGTGTTCCAGCTTGTTCCTCCACGGATCCGCTCCTCCTTGGCGCTCTGTCTCATTCCTCCTCCTCCTCTTCCTCCATGTTTCCCAATCCCTTCATCTTCCCTCCTTTGATCCCTTCTGTGTCATGTGGCTCTGGCTCCTTCCTCTTCAGGTGTCCCCACCTCCACCCTACCCCAGTTGGGATGGGTGACCCCTCTATCTTTGCACCTGCTGTCACAGCACCTCCCATGCGGGTTGCAGGACACCCCCGCCTGTGCTGGACAAAGAGGACTGGCGGTGCCCTTCTTCCCTCACTGTCTGGGGTGGGGGGCTGTGCTGGGGCACAGGCGGCGTACAACTCTAGGGTGTGCAAGGCTCATTTGGGCCCGAGTAACCCTCATGGCTCTGTCGTGGGCATTGATCTGTGTTCTATTAAATAATATGGTGACCTTATTTCTGTCTAAGTTTGCTTTTTTTCTTTTTCTTTTTTTTTCTTTTTCTTTTTTCCTAAACTCACCTGCTGCTCCCCGCCGAGAGCTCCCCGCCGAGGGCTTCCCTCCTAGCCAATTCTATTTTTATCTTGCCTTTTATTCTATTATCTTTGTACTCTTGTATTCTTTTTTTAAATTCTTTTATTTTTCATTTATACTTTTATTGCTTCATTGTGCTTTTAGTGGTTTTTAGCCATTTTATTGTAAACTGCCCTGAGTTCCTGTTTGGAAAAAGGTATTTGCGGCATATAAATGCTTCAAATAAATAATAAATACATAAATACATAAATTCTTTTAAAGTGGTCCCTTGTTCTGCCCTTCCTCTGTGTGGAGAAACAGGAAGGCATTTGTCTGTGCTCAAACTACAGAGAACTGAATGCAAAAAAAAAAAAAAAAAAAAAAGAAAAAGAAAAGAAAAGAAAAGAAAAGAAAGACAAAGACAAAGGAAAACAAACAAACAAACAGAAGTGCTATTTTCCTCAGTCTTGCCTGGAGACGAGAAATCTTGTAGGGCTTGGAAATTCCGCAGAGAGGTGCCTTAGCAAGTCCCCAGTTCAATGACAACAAATGGCTGCCGTCAATGAATAATGATTGTTTATTGGCTTTATTTATCTGCCACTCTTCTCCTGATAAGGGGAGATGAATTCCATATGTCCTACGGTATCCATCCTAAAGAAGGGCCTGGCGGATCATCTTGTCCGGCCATTCTCAACTTTTTTTAAAAAAAAACACAGACATAAATACAATATGAAAGAAAGAAAGGCTGAATGAGGATTGTATCAGTTGCAGAATGAGCCTTCCAAGATGGTGTGTGAAGATTTGTTTCCAGGCCCTGCACACACACCCAATTTCAAATATACCAGGAGCCCCCCACCCTCCAGAGGGCCATTGTGATCCCATTCATAACAGTTCATCTTGTCTTGTTTAGCACACCTGCTTCTGCAAACCCCAAAAAGCATCACCTGCATGGGTACTCAGCGATACCCTTCCTAGCTCCACATGTCAAGAAGGCACCACAGGGCTCAGTGGCTTTGCTCCAGGAACCGCTCGCCAAACCGTTCCTCTATTAAACAGGCTAATTTGCTTGAGGAGAGCAGAAATTCGCCAGAACACCTGGGACACCACAAACGGCTCCTAATGAGGCCGGGAGCTTGTTAGAAGCATTCCTCTCTAATTGTCTATCCTATTACCACACTTTATATTAATTCAGTTATCATCTTAAGCTCATTAGGAAGCAAACCACTACTGCTCCATTCCTGCAAAGCCTCCTACCTCTAAAGAGGGTTTGAGGCTCCTCATTAGAAAGCCGTGACATACGTCTTGTGGTGCATCAAGCAGGTTTTTGGAAAGCAGAAAAGAAGTCATTGGGTGTCATCGCTGGCTGTTGGTGCTCCTCAAAGGACCCGGGGCACTCGTTATCCTGCACACGCATCTCTTGACTAATTGCTCATGGAGCACAGGGATCGCCAGCGAAGCATGCACAGCGGATGATACTCTGGGGGATTTTTCAATTCACTGACTAATGGAAACTAGAAATGGGCACAAAATGGATTTTTTGTTTCATTTTTCGTTTTTCGTTTTATTTCAGAACAAAATGAAAAACAAACTGATTTTTAAAGAAAAAACGAAATGAAAGTAACTGGAAATTTTCAGTTTGTTTCCTTTTGTTTTTTATTTCTCCCCCACTGGGCATGTCTTTAAAAGGGGACTCCTTACCTGAGGCCTCACAGTGCCTGCCACCAACTCTGCCACCAATGAGCCCCCACAAGGAGGGCTTCCAAGGCCACGGGGAGTCCTCCCGGCACCCAGTGCCATCGCTGCCGCCAATGAGCCCCCTCGAGCCCATCAACGCTTCCTTTGGTGGGCCAGGAGAGGCCCGCTGGCAGAAGCCAAGGCCTGGGCTACCATGGTTCACTGCACAGGGGCTGACCAGCTGGAGGCCACATCGGATGCCAAGGCTGGTGCGCCGATGGTTCCTTGTCTGGCCATGCAGTGTGCTTTCTGCCATGGCTCGGCCTGGTGGCTGGCTAGGCCGCATGGCCCAACCTGTGGACCAGGCGAAGGAGGCGGTAGGGTTGTGAAGGTGGTGGGGGGAGCAGCCATGATGGCAGCAGGCCTGTCCAGCCAGGCCCAGCTGTGCTAGTGACAGAGTCTGGGCTATTGGCTTCCCACCCCCTGCGCCCAAAAGGTTGCCAGGTGAGCAAGTGAGTGGGTTAAAAATGCACCCAATGGGGGGAAGGTGTGGGGTTTTAAAACTTATTTTAGGAGGAAGTCCCGCCCACCAAGACATGCCGGCAGCCTGATCTTAGAGCTCTGTGCCGCGATCTAAAAAGAGCTTTAAAACTACTGTTTAAATGCCGTGGTGCCGTGAGTAATGCATCAATAAATTACTTGGGTGTCGGGAGAAGCAATATATGTGTTTTTCTAGACAAGATAAGCTTGATTTATAAGCAAAGGAGATACTTTCAGTTTTGCCTGCTTGATTCTGCTGGCCGCAGGCTGTTCAGGAAACTGCATCCCAGAGGCTTGGAAAGTTACCAGATGATTACAAACAGTTTGGACCTTCTGATGCCTGCTTTTGTCTAATTATATGCCGGGTAAGAGAGCAAAAAAGAAACTCCAGCCAATAGGTTGGACTAGGAAATTATCTGATACAACACACAATCGCCCAGCTCTGCAGCGTGTCGAGCAGCCCCCAGACGACGGAGGGGTAAAAATGGCGTCAGGATCTGAGAAGGGAAAGAGGGAGACTACTCCTCCTCCCACAGATCAAGACTTCATGAAGGAACTGCGTTTAATGAGGACGGAGCTAGCTAGCATCATGAGTGTTAATCAACAGGACGTGATACATAGAATGGATGGCCTTTCAAAGGATCTTCAAAGCACTAAACAAGATTTATCACATGAAATAAAGTTAAATGGCCAGCGGCTTGATAATTTGGCAGGAGAATTTAAAAACCTGGAGATACGTGTAACGGAAAATGAAACTAAAATTAACTCCCAGAAGCAAGCTTTACTCAAAACTAATATGAAACTGACTTATATTGAAGATTATTCCCGCAGGCAGAATGCCAAACTGATTAATTTTGTTATTCAAAACAAGGGGGCATCATTAAAACAGGAAGTTTTAACCTGGTTTAACTCCTTTCTGCCCAAACAACTAGAGGACGACGATTTGGAGAGAGTTCATTATTTGGGCAAGTCAAGAGATGGGGCCCCAAAACCAGTGATAGTAAGATTTGCTTCTTATGTAAATAAAGAGCGTCTTATGTCTTCAATTAGAGCCAATCCTAATATTCTGAAGAGAGGAGATGCAACTGTGCAAGTTTTTCAAGATTTTTCTAAAGAAACTGCTGAGTGGCGTAAATCGATGAGACCAGTCACAATCATATTAAGGAAGAACAACTATCGCTATTCTTGGGGCCACCCCCTATTTTTGAAAGTTTGGAAAGGCTCTGTTCAACACACTGTTCACTCTCTAGAAGAAGGCCAGCATCTTCTTGAAGCATGGAACATACAAGACGACTCAGGTTCTGCCTGTTTCCCCCGGGAACTCCAGTGGCAACATCAGGACAGTGAATTTCTCTTTTTTTACTCCGACTCCAGGAATCTTCGATGAAGATGAAGAATATTTGAAACTCATTCAACTTACTCCTCTCTCTTTCCCCCTCTCTCACCTCCTATCATCCCCTCTGTTTTTCTTCTTTTAATCTTCTCCCCCCTCTCCCTTCCACTTCCCTTCCCCCCTCTCCCCCCCCCTTTTTTGTTTTTTTTTTCTTTCTTTTTCCAATTTTAATTTTTGTTTTTGGGGTGTTTTTTTTTCTTTTTTCTTTTTCATTATCCCTTTTCTTCCCTTCCCCCTCCTCTCCTCCCTTCTCCTCTTTTGTTTTTGTTTGTTTGTTTGTTTTTTTTTTTTGAGGGTGGTGGTGGTGGTGAGAGGGTGGTTTAGAAGGGGGTAGAATAAACTTATAGAATTTACAGTAACACGCTACTTAAGGGCTAATGAGATCCAGGCTGGCTAATGTCTGTGGACGACCTCCTCCCTCCCATCCCCTTGATGCACATGCTAAACAGTATGATAGCTGGTGGGGTGGGAGAAAAGAATAGTTTTTTAGGGTGGGGGATTAGATTTCTTTTAGTTTATTTTTTATTAATTGATGGTGTTTTTACTTTTGTATGCACAACGGGACCATTCCAGAATATTGAAACTAAAAGAAATGGGTCATGGGAAAGTTTATAAAATTAGCAACGTTGAATGTAAAAGGTCTGGGGTCATTTTCGAAGAGAAATAGAATCGAAGCGATGATCAAAAGGCACAAAATAGATATTGCCTTTTTGCAAGAGACTCATCAAATAAGAGATGGTATTAATGAATTAAAAATTCCAAATGTTGATATTTATGAAAAAAGCTTTGGCACATCTAAAGCAAGAGGGGTTGCCATTATAATCTCAAGGAATTGTGAATGTGTTGTTGAAAATGTGGTAAAAGATTCAGAAGGTAGATATATAATATTGCAAGTTCTAATGGGGAAAGATCATTATACTTTGGTTAATCTGTATGCACCAAACGTTAACCAAGGCCGCTTTTACAATCTCCTTTGGGATCAGATTGAATTGCTTAAAAGGGGGTATTTAATAATGGCAGGGGATTTCAATATGGTCTTAGATAAAATTAAAGATAAATCGGTATGTAAAAAGGAAGAGTGGAGGACAAGACATACAACCCTAGCAAAGTTTATAAATACAACAGGATTGAAGGATGTTTGGAGAGAACTGAAAGGAGATGAAATAAAATATACCTTCTACTCACCAGTGCACAAAACCTATTCTAGGATAGATTTTGTGTTTGTTTCAGAAAGCCTAATACCCAAGATAAATAATACCGAAATTGAGATCATAAAAACATCTGATCATGCTTTAATGTCGATTGATTTAGCAACAAATAAAAATTATAGAGAAGCTAAAAGGTGGAGAATGAATTTAAAAATATTTCAACATCCAGAAGTGCTGGAAAAGGTTAAAAAAGATTGGTTGGAAACTTGGGATATAAACGAAAAGGCAGGTAGCCAAACGCCAATCATATGGGACACCCTGAAAGCGGTAGCTAGAGGCCTTATCATAAAAGAAAATATTAAAGCTAAAAAACAGGAAGAACTCAATAAAAGGAAATTAGAAAAATTAATAGCAGATTTAGAATCCCAATTCTTTCTTACTAAGGATAATAAGATACTGAGGTTGATTGAAGCAAGGAAAAAAGAGTTAGAAGATCTAGATTTACAACAAACACAAAGGAATCTTCTGTACCTAAAAAGAAATTTTTTTGAATACAGCAACAAGAACTCAAAATTTTTAGCCAGATTAGCACAGAAAAGACAAGACAAGAATACAATAGGGATTATAAAAGACTCCTCAGGTAAGACATGCACACAAATGAAGGAAAAGTTGTTAGCTATACAAGAGTTTTATCAGTTGTTATATACTGCAAAAAATAAACCTAAGGAGGATATAGAAAGGTACATCACTAAGAATTTAAAGAGGGTCTTGGAACAGGAAGATATGCTGGAAATGGAAAAGCCTATTACAGACCAAGAGATAAGCGAGGTAATAGACAAACTAAAGAATAATAAAACGCCCGGAGTGGACGCTCTGGGACCTGAATTTTACAAACTTTTTAAAGCAGTATTAATACCTAAATTAAAGAAGCTATATAATGAAATTTTGGATGGAGAACAAATTCCGAGATCTTGGACCCATTCTTTAACTATTTTAATCCCAAAACCTAATAAAAATTTAATGGATATTGGGTCATACAGACCAATATCCTTATTAAATCAAGATGCTAAGATTTTCACAGCAATCTTGGCTAAAAGAATGAATAAGTTCATAGCTAAATATATTAAAGAGGATCAATGTGGTTTTATTAAAGGTAGACAAATGGCAAATATTATTAGAAGGAATTTGAATGTTCTTTATGAAATGGGAAAGAGTACTACTAAAGCTGGGATGTTATCTCTAGATCTTTTTAAAGCTTTTGATTGTGTTCAATGGCCCACATTAAAAATATTGTTAAAAAAATGGGGATTTGGGAAATCCTTTTTGGGAGTAATAAATCAACTATATTCAACGGGCACCTCCTCAATAATAGTTAATGATGGATTGACTGAACAAATCACCCTAGGCCGAGGAACTAGACAAGGATGTCCTCTTTCTCCAGTCCTTTTTTGTATTGTTATAGAGCTCCTGGCAAATGCCATAAGGGACGACAAATCTATTAAAGGTATAGGGAAAGATGGGGCAACTAAAATCAGTTTATTCGCGGACGATGCTCTTTTGACTATTGTAAACCCAATAGAGAATATTCAAAGAGTAAAAACTCATTTAGAAGAATTTGGAGAAATAACAGGACTATGTGTAAACTGGCAAAAATCAGAGAGTTTATTGTTCAATTATGGAAAACATGACTTAAAGATGATTGAAAAATCTGGACTTAAACCGGGGAAAAGCATTAAATATCTAGGATTAGAACTCCATAAAGAATTTACTAAAACTAAAGAAAGAAATTTTTTGAAATTAGAAGAAGAGATGAAAAACAAATTATTATCCTACTCTAAACTAAAATTATCGTGGTTTGGCCGAATTGCATTGATAAAAATGAAAATACTTCCAAAAATTAACTTTATTTTTAAAATGTTACCGGTTCAGTTTTTAGAAAAGGAAATTAAAACTCTCCAAGACATGATAAATAGGTATTGTAATGCAGGGAAAAAATCAAGAATAAATAAAAGTCTATGGTATAGATCTCAGAAAGTAGGAGGAATAGGTATACCCAATATAAAAAATTATTATATAGCCAATCAACTTAGTTCTTTGGGGGAAATTCTTTTTAAACCACAGAAGCTAATATGGTGGGAGCAAGAGTCTTTGGATATAAAGGGGGAAATAAACACATTTTTATTCACGGAAGTTAAAAACAAAGTAAAGATTGACAACCCCCTATTGAATAGTTTAATTGTTACATGGAGAACATATAGGAAAATCTTGTCTCCGAAGGGATCCCCACTGGCTTTAGTTACTGACTTGGAAAGCTTTCCAGACAACTTGAAGCATTATTTGGAGTTATTTAAAATTAAGAAAATAGCTAGACTAAAGGATTGGATGCTCAAGATTAAAACAATTCAGGATATAAAAAATATTTTGCAACCCAGTGATTTAACATGGTTAAATTATATTCAACTAGGAAAATGGATGAAGGACTGGGGAAAGAGAAATAATCAAATCAGAGAATGCACAAAATTTGAACATTTCCTATTATCGCTTGAGTCTGAACAGGAAAATTCAGAGAAAGGAATAACACGTAAAATATATAAAATATTAGGGGAATTATCAGAAATGAAGGAGTTAAACACCTTGAGAGAAGTTTGGAACCAAGACCTTAATGTACAGATAGAGAAAGAAGACTGGAAGAAAATTTGGAATATGAGAATTTTGAGATCATTATCGGTCAGGATAAAAGAAAACTACTTCAAATTGGTTTCTAGATGGTATTTAACCCCAGTAAGACTAAATAGAATGAATCCTGCTTACTCTAAGATATGTTGGAAATGTGAAAAAGAGCTTGGTACTTACTTGCATCTTTGGTGGGAATGTGAAATAGTCCAAAGGTTCTGGAAAAAAGTGTTTTTAGAGCTAAGTAATATGATTAAGATGGATATAGATTGTAATCCAGAGATAGCATTATTATCATTGTTAACAAGTAAAGATTATGCTGTTACAACAAAGGAACTAATAGCAAATTTTATGACAGCTGCTAGATTAATTATAGCAAAAAACTGGAAGTCAAAACTAGAATTCAAGATGGAAGACTGGTATAATGAACTTTGGGATATAGCTATAAACGATAAACTGTCCTGCAGTTTAAAGGTTAAACGAGGAGAAATGAAAAAAGACATTTTCTACGATATCTGGGGTAAATTTTTAGATTATGTACTAGTCGAAGGAAAAGGGAAAGAGTCCACGAATATCTCACAACAATTCTGGAGAAGAGAACTTTAAGAAGACTACTAGAAGAATAGAAGATGGAGCAACGAATAAGAATGTATGGATGGCCCCGTGGGATGGGGGTGCACTTATATTGTTTGTTGTAGTTTTTTTTTTTACCTTCATTTTCTTATGTTGTATGTAGTTTAAAATTTAATAAAAAACATTTTAAAAAAAAAAAACTTATTTTTAGCCACCGAAGCAAGAGTAAGCCAGGGCCATCGCAGCTTGATTTGGTAGCTTAAAAATATTTAAAACCCCTGTGCTTCATAAGAACATAAGAAGAGCCCTGCTGGATCAGGCCAAAGGCCCATCTAGTCCAGCTTCCTCTATCTCACAGTGGCCCCACCAGATGCGTTTGGGAGCACATGAGACTAGATATCTGTCTCCTGATACCTCTGGCCCTTGAAGTACCCTGGTTTTAAGCCTGGAGATGACACGTCTCCATCATGGTTTGAATCTGTCCAATCCCCTTTTGAAGGCATCCAGGGCAGAGGCCATCACCACATCCAGGGCCAGCGCATCCATTAAGGCGGACTAGGCAGTTGCCTAGGGCGCCAAAATGGACAGGAGGCGCTGGCCAGCCTGCTGCACCCCTGCCGCCCCCCTGCCGCCGCTGGCCACTGCCGTCCATCCCCCTGCTGCCCATTGCCATCCGCCCCCTCCCCCCGCGCCCATTGCCCCTCACCCCCGCTCCCATTGCCGTCCCCCGCCATCCGCCGCTTCCCCGCCATCTGCCGCTCCCCTGCCACCCCGCTCCCCTGCCTCCCCCCGCTGCTGTCCCCCGACCGCCGCCCCCTGCCCTGTCCCCTGCTGCTGCACACCCCACCCCACCCCCTCACCTAGGGTGCAAAAAAAACTAGTGCCAGCCCTGACCACATCCTGTGGCATGGAGTTCCACAGACTAACAATGCGCTGGGTTGAAAAAATATTTTCTTTTGTCTGTTCTTACTCTCCCAGCCCTCAATTTGAGTGGATGTTCCCCACCAAACAGGTGTGTTGGGAGAATGGCACAGGGTTTTTAAACAGAACGCAAAATGAAAAATGAAAAACGAAATGAATTTTTTTTAAAAAAATTGTTTCCAATGAGAAAAAAGAATCGAAAAATGAAATGAAATGCCATTTTGGTGTTTCCATCTCTAGTGGAAACTGAAAGGTGGGGGATTATATCCCTGGGCTGAGAACCTATGTGGAACTAAAGAGGAACCCTCTGATCGTTACCCCACTCCAGCAACCACGGGCCTGCTGTGTGACTGATCACACAACCAATCCCGCATGGACTGGCCATGTAAAGGGAACAGAAGAAACCTTTATGACAGAGGTTCCCACCTCTTGGGCAACCCGGTGTTTTTGGACTACATGGCCCAGAAAACCCAAGCCAGTATAGCTGGTGCAGAAGGCTTCTGGGAACTGCAGTCCAAGAACACCTGGGTTGGGGGCCCCTTCTTTATGCAAGTACCCTTCCACAGTCCCATATTTCAGCAGGGCATGACTCACAACTTTGGGGAGGTTACTCTCTTCCTCCATTGGAATCACCACAACACCGTCGATCCCGTCGACCACGGTATCTTACTGGGCCGGCTCTCCGAGGTGGGTATCGGGGGCACTATTCGCAGTTGGCTCTGGTCCTTCTTGGAGCGCCGTCCCCAGTATGTGCAGCATGGGGGCGAGCTGTTGGCCCCATGGACAGTCCCTTATGGGGTTCCGCAGGGCTTGTCTCTCTCCACCATGCTGTTTAACATCTTTGTGAGGCCACTGGCAGGGGTCATTAGGAGATTTGGAGTCTGCTGTCACCAGTACGCTGATGACACGCAGCTCTATCTCTCCTTTTCCACGTCTGCAGTTGAAGCTGTCCAGACCCTCGACCAGTGCGTGGACGCAGTCATGGCATGGACCAAGGCTAACAGACTCAAACTCAACCCCGAGAAGACTGAGGTGATGTTCTTCGGGAGTTCCCTGTCTGGTTATGGAGGCCCTCTCCCCAGCATGGAGGGTGTTTCCCTCCAGCTGGCGGACAGCGTTCAGAATCTGGGCGTGGTCTTGGACCCGGCTCTCACCATGGAGGCCCAGGTGGCAGCTGTGACGAGAACCGCTTTTTTGCATCTCCGTCAAATCACCCAGATTCGCCCATACCTGGACGGCGACTCCCTGAGAACTGTCGTGCAAGCGTTGGTGATCTCGAGGATAGATTATTGCAACACTCTTTACATGGGGTTGCCCTTGACTCTCCTCCGGCGATTGCAGCGGGTGCAAAATGCGGCGGCCAGGCTGGTGGCAGGTGTGCGTCGCTATGACCACATCACCCCGGTCTTGGCTTGCCTGCATTGGCTACCCGTTGCATCCTGGATTAGATTCAAGGTCCTGGTTTTAGTTTATAAAACCCTCCATGGCCTGGGACCTGACTACCTGGCAGAGCGAATTACCAAGCGGTCAAAGTCAGCCCGTCCAACGAGGATGTCGCGGGCGCACTCGCTTCGGGTGGCCACACCCAGAGAGGCCCAGAAAACCTCAACTCGGAACTGGGCCTTCTCTGTGGTGGGCCCCACCCTGTGGAACCACCTCCCCATCGAAGTGCACCTAGCACAGTCCCTGCCGGCCTTCTGGAGGGCTTTAAAGGCCTTCTTCTTCCGTGAGGCCTTTGGTTACCCAGTTTAGTTTTTCCCCCCGCCATCTGCCAGTATAATTTGCCCACTGCAGTTCTTGCCAGGGTTGTTTATTTTTAAAAATTGTCTGTCTATTGTAGTATTTAGTTGTCTGTTGTCTGGTTGACTGAATTTGATTCAGTTTATTGTGAACTGCCCAGAGTTCCTTTGGGAAGATGGGCGGTATAGAAGCTCCATAATAAATCAATAAATAAAACAGATGTATCATCTCCAAAATGCTGCCATATACTAGCTCCCCCCTATTCAACACTGGGGAGGCCTCATCTGGACCCCCTGCTCCTGTTCTGAACACTGCACATCAAGAAGAATGGTGAGAAACTGGAGAAAGTTCAGAGGGGAGCAACAAGGATGGTCAGGGGCTGGAAAACAAGCCCTAGGGCAGTGGTGGTGAACCCTCGGCACTCCAGATGTTTTAGACTACAACTCCCACAATCCTTTGTCATTGGCAGCACAGGCTTGGATTTCTGGGAGTTGTGGTCCAAAACATCTTCTGCCGAAGGTTCACCACCACTGCCCTAGGAGGAAAGATGGAAACAACTGGGCAGGTTTAGCCTTCAGAAGAAAAAAAACAAGCAAGAGTTGGGGTAGCACTTCTTCAATATCTGAAGGGTTGTCATACACAGGAGGGGCAGGATCTGTTCCTGATCACCCCAGAGTTCAGGACACGCAATGGACTCAAGTTAGAGGAAGCCAGATTTCCTTTGAATATCAGGAAAAAAACTTCCTAACTGTTAGAGCAGTATGACAGTGGAACCCATGTCCTCGAGAAGTGGTGAGTGCTGCAACACTGGAGGCATACAGGAGAAATTTGGACAACCACCTGGCAGATGCCCTTCGATGTGGATTCCTGCCTTGAGTAGGGGTTGGACTCAATGGCACCTTCCAACATGGTGATTCTAGGGTTCTAAGAATATAACTCAAGCAGCATACCAAATGTCGACCCCTCCTTCTGAATCATGAAGGCCTTTCCCTCAGTCCAAACTTCCACTGGAACACAGGATGTCAAGATATTTCATGCGGTGTCAAGTTAATGACAAATGCTTGCAATAAACTCTGTTCTGCATAAAACTGTATTTTTTTCTCTCTCTCCATCATGCTTTCTTTTCCTGTAGGATTTTTCTGTGACACAAACCTGGGGCTTGCACATCACAATAAATGTTACTTTCTGTCACGCACAGCCCTTTCTCATGAGACACCACGGTGAGGCTTTGGAGCTCTGGAGCTGCTCCAAGGCAGGAAAATGCCAGATGTAGAAAACTAAATAATAACACCGAAATATGCAAAAACGCCCGAACAAGTGCATAATAAGGATGAAGTAGGCAGAGAGTTCTGCAGCTGGGATAACAGGAGAATAAACCCTGAAGAAGAGTGACGGGATTTTCAGCCAAACACTTCTCTGTTGATTAGACCTGGAAAGTAGAGATGGGCACGAATAGAAAAAATGGAGTCTTGTTTGTCGTTTGTTGTTTAGAGGCCCGTTTTTGGTTTGTTTCCGTTGTTCGTGAATTTTTTGCAAAAAAATCATTTTCGTTTCGTTACCGGTTCGTTACCATTTTGTTACCATTTATTCTAATTTTTCATGATTCTTTTTCCATTTAAAGCCGCTCACTTCATTGCTGTAACGGAAACGAAACGCACGACAAAAAATCCCGTGTTTCTGTTCGTTTCGTTTCATTTTAGAGACAAATTTTGTTTGTCGTTTGTTGCATAACGAAACAAAATCCGAAAAACAAAAACGAAAACTTGTTCTTTCCGTGCCCATCTCTACTGGAAAGCGAGCTGAACGATGATTTTCAGGGCAGGGAGCTCGCTGCGTAAACATTTGCCCACCTTTTACTGCCTCTGTATCCATACCTGTCAAGTGTCCTGTTTGGGCTGGGACACTCCTGTTCCCTCCTCCCCTTTCCCACCATCTTTCCGGAAAAGTTATTTTCCCAGAAATGTCCCACATTTCCGACGGGTGGCTGGGCTCCAGGTGCTGCTGGGCGGCCAGGCGGAGGCTGCCTCCATGTGGTCCGTGGGAGAGCACCTCTCCCAGCCCTGCCCCGACCCATCCCAACCCCCAACCCCAACCCCACCAGCTGTCCGGATTGGTATATATATATCCCCTAGAAAGCTGAGACACCTAGGTCACAGTGAGCCACCGCAAAGGATTCTGGGAACTCTGTAGGCAAATGAGGCTCCGCCCCCTAGCCACAGGGCCTGGCTGCCAGTGTCCCACTTCCCTGGATCTCCCAGTGGCTGCACCTCCCCCCCATCCCGGCCAGCACCAGGGAAAACTTGACAGGTATGCTGTATCGGAGGGCAGCAATTCCTAGTGTGGCTTGTGGAGATGAGTGGGAACTGAGACGATGCTTCCAGCAGTCCTCCTTCCTCACTTGCTTCCTGACTGGAAGGAGGCCAAGCCAGACTGGGAGACTGTACTGGGCTGTAGTGGGACGTGACCTCTATAGCAGGAACGCTGACTTCTACTTCTTCTTCAAGTGCCATGTCATAAGAACATAAGAACATAAGAACATAAGAAGAGCCATGCTGGATCAGCCCAAAGGCCCGTCTAGTCCAGCTTCCTGTATCTCACAGTGGCCCCACCAGATGCGTTTGGGAGTGCATGAGACTAGATATCTGTCTCCTGATGCCACTCCCCTCCATCTGGCCCTTGAAGACCCCTGGCTTTAAGCCTGGAGATTACACATCTCCATCATGGTTTGTAACCTGTGATGAACTTTTCTTCCAGGAATCTGTCCAATCCCCTTTTGAAGGCATCCAGGCCAGATGCCATCACCACATCCTGTGGCAGGGAGTTCCATAGACTAACAGCACGCTGGGTGAAAAAATATTTTCTTTTGTCTGTTCTTGCTCTCCCAGCCCACAATTTGAGTGTATGTCCCCTAGTTCTGGTATTTTGTGTGTGAGAGAAGAGCTTCCCTCTATCCACTTTACTCATGCCCTGCATTATTTTGTATGTCTCAATCATATCCCCCCTCAGGCGCCTTTTTTCCAGACTAAAGCGCCCCAAATGGTTTAGCCTTTCCTCATACGGGAGGTGCCCCAGCCCAGTAATCATTTCAGTCGCTCTCTTCTGTCCTCGTAGAACGTTGGCGATCAGTAGCCAGTCTTTATTTCCTTGAAGGATAACCTGCAGCAGATGGTATTTCTCATTGCACATATTATGTGTCCGAAATGCTACAATTTTTTTCTCTTTACAGTATTGAGGATTTCTAGCTTTTTATTCATGCACTATAATACAGACACATTAGTGACTCTGGCTATCCAAAGAATCTTCAGAATTTGTCTGTAACGTCCACTTTTCAAATGGTTCCAGCTTTCTGCATAATGTGTCTGTAAGGGTCCAAGTTGCAACACCATAGAGAAGTAGGGTGAATACATAGGATTGAAGTATTCAGGTACAACGTCTGATAGATAAGTCCCAGTTTGTCAAGACATTCCTCATTTTCTGGAAGGAATTTCTACAACGAATTTCACATGAATGGTCCCAGTTATCTTCAACAAAGAACCCCAAGTATTTATAAGATGATACTCTCTCAATTATGTTGCTGCCGATCTTGAGAAGGTTCTGTGAACCATTTTGTTCTTTTTTTACTGATAACCATCCATTTTGTCTTCTTCATGTTAAGTCGCAATTCCATGGCACTGCTTTCTGCAGCAACGGAATCCAAGCAATCTTGCAAATCTGCCAGACTTGTCGCAAGCAGGACAGTGTCGTCAGAGTATCTTATGTTATGAACATAACCCTTACCACACAGAGATTTATATCAAGTACTGTGCAAACACAATGAGGAAACAAAGAGGAACTTTACCTTGATCTTTCAGTCAGGCAGTTACCCCTCAGGGTCCATCTGCCTGTTTGATCCTACCCTTTTAAAAACACCCTCCCGTGGCTTCCTCTACCACTTAAACACCCAAAGGAATGTGATGGAAAGCAACCAAACCAGAGCAGATGGGATCCTGACCTGTCCCCTTGGACATTGGCTTCACCAGTTAGACTGGGCCAGAAGCAGGTGGTTCCAGGTCAAGCAATGAGTCCAAGCCACCTCCGTGGCATCCTCTGTCAGATATTAGTGAGGAAATATATGTTGCATTAGAAAGAATAGGTTTGCCTACAGGTGTTTCATATGTATATTTACGTAACAAAATGACAAACGAATTTTGACTCTGAAATGTAACGAAACGAACAGAAACACCGGAAATTTTGTCATGCGTTTCGTTTCCGTTACTGCAATATGAGTGAATTGCTTAAAATCCTTTAAAAATCACAAAAAATTAAAATAAATAGTAATGAAACGGTAACGAAACGAACGAAAATGAAAACGGTTTTTTTTTTCAAAAATTCACGAAAAATGGAAACGGACCAAAACGAACCCTCCAAACGACAAACGACAAACGAAATGCAATTTTTATTATTTGTGCCCATCTCTAATATTTAATTTATTTGTAAAATGGAGTCCAGTATGTAATACTGAGTCATTGTAATCCAGGTGTACAAAATAGATATAAGAAGTAAAGCTGATGCAACTGCATGATGTAACCAGTTTTCTGATTGGTTATCATGAGCATCAAAGAGTTCCAGAAATCAGTAGCCCTTGTTGGACCTTTGGTGAGAAGGTACCCATAATGCCATGCTCTCTGTCTGCATTCTGCCATATTGATTTACTGTCTCTGGGAGGTGAAATGTTGCTGAAACTCTGTTATATTTGCTTTACATATGCTTTATTTATTTATTTATTTATTTATTTATTTATTTATTTATTTATTTATTTATTTATTTATTTATTTATAGTATTTTTTACCCTGCCTTTCTCCTTGGAAAAGGACCCAAGGCAGCTTACAGTAAGGAGGGACAATATATAGCTGCTTTTAAGAAACTCTGGCTGTTTCATGTGGATTTTGTCTCCTTGAGTCTTAGCTTCCATGGGCAAAATAAATTGCCAAGACTCTGTCATCCTAATCCCATCATGGGGCACTGGGTCAGAAGCTTTGCTGAAGTCAGGTTATACTATGTTTACAGCAGTCCCTCTGTCTATCAGGGAGTTTACACAATTAAAATATGAGATCAAACTTGTCTGGCAGGATTTGCTTTTGACAAATCTGTGTTGGCTTCTAGATATTGCTGCATTGTTTTCAAGGTGCTGGCATAATGGCCGTTTTATAATTTGTTGCAAAATCTTCCCTGAGTTTGACCTCAGGCTGACTGGTCTTTGCTTCCTCATGTTTTTTTCAAGACAGGGACAACGTCAGCCCTCCTCCAATCATAGGGCACCTCACTCTTCCTCTGTGACTTTAAGAAAATAATAGACAGTGGTTCGACAAGTTGAGTCCTTCAACACTTTTGGAAGCAATTCATCTGGCCCTGAAGGTCTGAGGGAAGAATTTGAGTTTTTGTGATGTGCGCACAGCAGAGAAATGCTGGACCAAGCACTGCAATATGATACCACGCTTCAGTCTGCAAACTGCAGTCTCACAAATATGCTCTAAATTAAGCAGCTCCCCACCCCACCCCACCAGCTGAGAGGACCACAGCAGGAAAATGAGGATTGCTCATCAGGCATGGGAACCATCAGA
Organism: Phrynocephalus vlangalii; assembly: GCA_037367305.1. Taxonomy (NCBI): domain Eukaryota; kingdom Metazoa; phylum Chordata; class Lepidosauria; order Squamata; family Agamidae; genus Phrynocephalus; species Phrynocephalus vlangalii. The sequence goes on along the minus strand of JAWVWN010003853.1, from coordinate 16,370 downwards.
AGGAGAACAAGCAAGAGCGAAGGACCTTGATTGACAGAAACCCATGTTAAAAACTCCATTTGCATAAAAATAAGGCGCTAATTCAGGCTGAGCCAGGTAAATGCTTGCAATGGACTTATTCAGTGTTCTCAATACCTTTTGCAATCAACACATTCACACTTGCTGATTGATCCAAAAAAGGCTTATTGTTTAAAGGAGCCCCACTTCCCCACGATCCCAAGGATGTTTTGATTCCAGATGATCACTGGAAACAAGAACACCAGGAGTCTTCACAGCACGTTTCATTTATGGAACTGTGAGTGCTCCATCTTGGTCTCTCTCTCTCTCTCTCTCTCTCTCTCATTGGAAACTTCCAGATTCCCTCACTGGCCATGATGGCAGGGGGCTCTTGGCCATGTCAACCACAAAGTCAGCTTTCTCCACCTATCCTCTCCACTTTACAATCGATTCTCCTTGCCTTTTCTAGTCTTCTTTTCTAGTCTTTTCTGTTTCATCACTATTTACTTCTGTTGTGCCTGAGCTGAAGTTCCCCCTCGCCCTCTCACTTTACCACCTGCTCACCATTCATTCATTCATTCATTCTGTTTTTATACTGTTCATCTAGCCAACTGCTACTCTTGGCAGTGTATAATCCATCCAGATTCCCTACTTGCCATTTGCCCATGGACTGGGGAGATGGCAGGGCAGAGACGGATGACACCCTTGGAGTCACTGGAGGAGCCACAGCAGAGTTTGGTTTTAAGGAGGGATGAGAGGCAGAAGGGGAGGATTTGGGGCCCGACATGGCAGATTGGGAGGCGTGTGAGGATGAGGAGGTGCTGGTGATGATGCTCAGATTAACGGGCAGCTTGGAGATACTCCACCGGTGTGGTGCTGGCATTGGGGATTGGGTGGCATTGCTATGGCCTCCAAGGGAAGCCACTAAGGTTCATTGTGACCAGGCAAGGCACTAAGAGGCCAGGAGGCTTGACGATCTGCATCATTCTGCCCCAGGGCAAGCAGCAACATCAAAGAGGCCCCACAACCACCTCCCCCCTGAGCTCCATGAGGTCCCATAATATGGCTTCTCCTCACACTTTGCCCCACCGCCACATGGGAGAGGCCAGCCAAGCCTGCTTGGAGTTTGGACGTGTCATAATATGTTAGAATTGACAAAATGTATGTAATGTATATTTAACAAATTGAACAGAGAATTTGTAAAATGGAGCCAGTCAAAATGCAGTGTCATTATGTGAGCCACAAGTGCAAGGAATTAGAAATCACTAGGAGGTTAAAGTGATTTAGCACAGGTGGAATAGTTTAATGACATCATGGTGTGTCAGGATGTGATTGGTTAAAATCATGTCTGATGAGTTCCAAATGTGTATAAAGGAACTGGCTGGTGTAATGTAAATTGGGACTGTTTATGGTGAGAAAACAGTGCCCCACACTCTGTTGTATATTTTGCTCTGTATATATGTTATGTTTCGTGTTATGCTGTTGTTTTTTCTTATCTACTGTATATATTCAATATAAGAGTTTTGTTCTAAGTCATGTTCTTTGTCTCTATGTCTCTTAGTCCCAATAACACTTATTGCCAGTATCTACACTTTATCTACATGCTGCTGCTGCTAAGCTAATTTTTCCTCTGCTATACACATAAACATGTACATTTGTGTATTTATTTCATAATTCTCCCCAGAATATATTGACAGGACGGGCTACCCACAAGGATCACTTCACCTATGGGCCGATTGGCACTGCCAGGGTACAAAGGGGAATGGCAGGGGAGGGACCCTTTGCCACCGGCTTGCAATGGTGTGCATCTAGTACCCTTGCTGTGAGACCCCATTCCTGACCCACCAGAAGGGGACCCCTCAAATATCTGGAGGAAGCAGGGCTCTGCATCTCCCAGTCAAAGCCACGCAGGGGCAGACACCAAGCACAGAGGGAGTGAAGCTAACTCCTCACGGGTTCCCAGTAGACATGGGCACGACCAGAAAAAATGACGTTTCGAGTTTTCGTTTGTCGGAATGGGTCCGTTTCGGGTCGTTTCCGTTTCTCGTGATTTTTTTCAAAAAATTGTCGTTTCCGTTTGTCGTTTGTCGTTTCCACCGCAATTTAGCGCGATTTGACTTCCCAGAGCATAGGGGCGTCCCGCAATCAGGGCCGGCGCTAGGTATTTTTGCACCCTAGGCGGCGGGTGGGGTGGGGGCGACAGCGGCGGGGGGAGGCACGGGCGGGCGAGTGGGCGGGCAGCAGCGCGGGCCGCAGGCAGGCAGCGGCGCAGGCGGACGGGCAAGTGGGCAGTTAGGATATCACAGAGGTTCTGTTCTTGGCTTGCACCCCAAATGTGTGTGTGTACAAGCAAATTAAAGTTGGGAAAATAGAAAATAAATGGTAGTATATAATATATTTTTAAAATAAATCCACACCTCCCACTCCCAGTCGAACCTCCCCCTTTATCCAATATCAGAAAAAATCCTCAAACTGCCAGAGAAGAAATAAAGAATAAACTGCTATTCCCTTCAGCAGACAAAGCTGCAGGGAATCAAAGAAGGGAGGCAAAGAAAGATTTTGAGGAACACATGGCTAGCAATATAAAGGGTAATAATAAAAGCTTCTTTAAATATGTTAGAAGTAGAAAACCTGCCAGAGAACCAGTTGGCCATCTGGATGGTGAGGGAGGAAAAGAGGAGGTTAAGGAAGACTTGGACATTGCAGAGAAATTGAATGACTTCTTTGCGTCTCTCTTCATGACAGAGGACCTTGAGCGGATTCCACTGCCTGAGCCGCCCCTCTTGACTAAAGAATTAAATCAAATACAGGTTAAAAGAGAGGAGGTTTTAGGACTAATCGATAAATTGAGGATTAACAAGTCACTGGGCCCAGATGGCATCCACCCAAGGGTTATTAGGGAACTGAGAAATGAAATTGCAGATCTCTTAACGGTTATAAGCAACTTGTCTCTTAAAACTGCCACAGTGCCGGAGGACTGGAGGATGGCAGATGTCACACCAATTTTTTAAAAAGGAAGGAGGAGGGACCCAGGAAACTACAGGCCAGTTAGCCTTACATCTGTCCCAGGGAAGATGGTGGAAAGCCTCATCCAAGGGAAAATCTTAAAACACATAAAAGAACAAACCTTGCTGAGAGAAAATCAGCATGGCTTCTGTAAGGGTAAATCTTGTCTGACAAACCTTTTAGAATTTTTTGAAAAGGTCAACAGGCATGTGGATTTGGGTGAACCGGTGGATATAGTCTATCTGGATTTTCAAAAGTCTTTTGACACAGTCCCTCACCAAAGGCTGCTGAGAAAATTGCACAGTCAGGGGATAAGAGGACAGGTCCTCTTATGTATTGAGAACTGGTTGAGATCCCGGAAACAAAGAGTAGGTGTCAATGGGAAATTTTCACAATGGAGAGAGGTGAAAAGCAGTGTGCCCCAGGGCTCGGTCCTGGGACCGGTGCTTTTCAATCTGTTCATAAATGACCTGGAGACAGGAATGAACAGTGAGGTGGCCAAGTTTGCAGATGACACAAAACTTTTCCGTGTGGTGAAAACCAGAGAAGATTGTGAAGAGCTCCAGAAGGATCTCTCCAAACTGGGGGAATGGGCTGAGAAATGGCAAATGTGTTTTAATGTAACCAAATGTAAAGTGATGCATATTGGGGCAAAAAATCCAAACTTCATCTATCAACTCATGGGCTCTGAGTTATCCGTGACGGATCAGGAAAGAGATCTTGGTGTGTTGGTGGACAGCTCCATGAAGGTGTCTCCCCAATGTGTGGCAGCAGTGAAGAAGGCCAATTCCATGCTAGGGATTATCAAAAAGGGGATTGAAAATAAAACAGCCAACATTATGATGCCATTATACAAAACAATAGTAAGGCCCCACCTGTAGTATTGTGTACAATTCTGGTCACCGCATCTCAAGAAAGACATAGTGGAACTGGAAAAGGTGCGGAAGAGAGCGACTAAAATGATTACTGGGCTGGGGCACCTCCCTTATGAAGAAAGGCTAAAACATTTGGGCCTCTTTAGTCTGGAAAAAAGGCGCTTGAGGGGGGATATGATTGAGACATACAAAATACTGCAGGGTATGAGTAAAGTGGATAGAAGGAAGCTCTTCTCTCTCTCCCAAAATACCAGAACTAGGGGACATACACTCAAATTGAAGGCTGGGAGAGTAAGAACTGACAAAAGAAAATATTTTTTCACCCAGCGCGTTGTAAGTCTATGGAACTCCCTGCCACAGGATGTGGTGATGACATCTGGCCTGGATGCCTTCAAAAGGGGATTGGACAGATTCCTGGAGGAAAAGTCCATCACAGGTTACAAACCATGATGGAGAAACCAGGGTACTTCAAGGGCCAGATGCAGGGGAGTGGTATCAGGAGACAGATATCTAGTCTCATGCGCTCCCAAACGCATCTGGTGGGGCCGCTGTGAGATACAGGAAGCTGGACTAGATGGGCCTTTGGCCTGATCCAGCATGGCTCTTCTTATGTTCTTATGTTCTTAAAGAAATTATTTTCTAAATTCAATTCCCTCCCTGCCTGCCTAACTTAAATCCTAAAGCCTCCAGCCTCCCTCCTCAATCTCGATCGGATCACACCAGCACCAGCAGCCAGCCCTCCTCCCTCAACCACATCCATACACCCGACTGCGATTTCTGGAAGGTGCCTCGGCTTTTTATGCCCTCCGAGACATCCAGAAGTGTCAGTCAAAAACCTGGCGATGCCATTGGTGGAATGGTTCAAACAATTTGCATGGTCCCATCCCATGCCCAGCCCAAATGGGCAGGTCTAAAAAAATAAAAAATAAAATAAAATAAAATAAAATCAATACGACGTTTTATTGCTATAAAAAACCCACTGCTGCTACTATAAAAATTCAGGCATTTAAAATAAATAAGTTTCACATGTTTCTGTGGTGATTTGGTGTGTTTTTTGACCACGATTTCAAAAGAAAAATTTTGTTCGCCGTTTTGGACCCCCCCACACCGCATGGCATGCAGCGAGAGAGAGACCATGAGGATGAAACCCCCCCCCAGCCTGGTGCAAGCAGCCCAGGACAGGAGAAGGGGGGGGGAAGGCCGGGGACCCTCCAGAAACCACCCCTCTGGTCGGTGGCAAAGCCTCAGGCAGGCATATTTTCGCCTGCTTTTTTGGCCAGGAGTCGGTTTTTTTAAAAAAAAAAACTTTTAAAAACTTTTTCTGTGCTTCGCATTGCGTGATCGCCACGATGCCACAAACGGAAATGAAAAACCCGACCAAATTTTTCTTTTTTCGGTTCGAGTTCGAGTTCTGACGGCTTAATTATTGTTACCGTTTTCGTTACGTAACGGAAACGATAACCGAAAACGGAAACGACAATTTCGCCGAGTCGTGCCCATGTCTAGTTCCCAGATTTACTTGTTGAATGTTATCAGCCCCGTCGGTCCTTTAAAAGTTTTGTGGCTCTTTCTGCAACTACTCTCAGTGTTATCATGGAAGGGGACATGGAGTCTGTTCACACACTAGAACAGGATGCAAATCTCACAGCCTCTCACTCTCACTGTGTAACTACACAGCCAGAGACTTGCAAATCCACTCATATTCCCTTGCTGTGAAGTCGCATCATGGGGAAAAAACGCCGTTTGGTTTAAGTGGCCACACAGGGAGATAGGAGAAAAGCCTTGTTTGCTGCTTGTTTGCAGCTCTACCGAAGACTTATAGGGAGTTAAAAGGAACTGCCTTAACAAGCTTTAATGAAGGTTTCCTCCTCTGGTTTTCCTCCTTCTGATAGGTTTTCTTTTTTTAAAAAAAACCTCTTGCCAATGGAGAAAACCTCTATTCTGAAGCTCTGAAAAGGGGAGGGATAAAATAAAAGAGGCCCCTTACCAAATGAGAGATAAGTTGCTGAAGAGGGTGTGACCTGGTGCAGTGCCTTTCCTGATTTGTGTACATGTGTGCGAGGGGCTCCTCTTCCCTCATGAAGCAAGGGGCAAGCCGGAAGAAGCAGCAAAGCACTGCTTCCTGTGTGTATGTGTGGTGCATGCTCCATGCTCCACACAGCTCCAAGCAATCATCTCTCTCAATTAGAGATGGGCACGTCTCAGTGAAATTTTCATTTTCGTTTTCGTTTTTTCGTTTCGTTTCACAACGAAAACGAAAACGAAAAAATTTTCAGAAGCAAAACGACAACGGAAACGAAACGAAAAATTTTGCCGTGTTTTTCGTTTTCGTTACGGCAGACACATTGCATTGAAAATAATGCTAACGAAACAAAAAAAATTCGTTTTCATTTTGTTTTTTTCATTTCATTTCGTAACGAAAACGAAAATGAAAAATGTGCAAAAAAAACCCCAAAAAATGAAAACGAACCGAAACGGACCCCTAAACGAAAAACAAAAAACAAAAAATTATTTTTTTGAGTCGTGCCCATCTCTACTCTCAATTGATGCACATAGATCTGTTTTAAAAAAAATAGAAGCCGCAGCAGTGGAGGGGAGAAACTATGGTTTCAGGCAGGGGAACCCAGGGATAAATCACATTTCCCTTTGCATCAATGGGGAAAATGTGACTCAGCTCACCCCAGACCAGAAGTATTTCCTGCATTTTAAAATCATTGTGGTGAGGTGACAAATGGAGAAAAAGGAATGGATTTACCCATGCCAGCTCTCCCCTCACGTTCTCCTGCCTGAACAAGGTTTTGAACGGAGGTCTACCCACTACTTTGCACTGGCTCCCTCCTCCGGCCTATTCTGCATTCATACCTGGTACACATCACAATGGGTTTATGTGTGCCGCTGTTCCAAAACCATTGACTGTCCCAGGGATGGTGTGATACATTTTCATGATAAGCCTCTGCATGAATGCAGCTTTATAAATAGAAGAACTGCAGAGTTTTTTTTTCTTACAGGCATTTCATCTGTATCAGCGTTACTTAAAAAAAAACTAGGAACTTTTTATTTTAAAAAAAGGCAGGGTTTAGACTTTAAGATGTACCAATGTTTCGGACTGAAAGCTATATAAAACGCTGGCATCCTTCAGAGAGATAACACTCTTTGCTAAACATTTATTCACCCAAGAAGGCAAAAAGAATAACTCCGAGAATTTCTGGTTGCCTTTCTTCTCCTGAGCACAGTGGGCCTAAAAATAATACATTTCACCACTGCCCTGGGTGAAAATAAAACAGGTGCATGAGTGGGCCTTAGGATTAGAGAGGGTATCCATTCATTAGCAAGCGTTTTCCTTTGAGGTTCAAAGGAAAGGCTCATAAAAAGAAAAGGAAATCAAAGGCCTTTTCTGAAATTGTTTACATCTGAAATGAAAATAATATTACTTACTTCCACAAATGAAGAATAGAAGCATGCTGACCATAAATAAGGAGCTGGGGCAGCAAAGTAGAGAGGCACGATCTTATAAATGAACCCAAGACTTTGTAATCTATGCTTACATCTATTTTTGTCTAATACAAGAAGTGAAGAGAGTGAAGTACAAAGTTAAGCTAGTCTGTCTAGTCTACAACCTTAGATATATAATAGACACCATACAACTCATTATATTTTCTCTGTTCTTATAAATTTTACCAAGTTTTCAAAACCTTATATGTCTAAGATTAATACTTATGTTTGTTTATTGATCTCAAAGGACCTCTGAAGCAGTAAGAGTTGCACACATGAATTTTTGCACAAAAGATGTCTCCAATTATTACACAGTTTTGAATTTCTGGTAAAATTCCTCATGCTATGCAGTAGACGTGTAGAGACTAGCAGAGGAGAATACAGTGGTGCATCAACTTACAAATTTAATCCGTTCCGAATGCATGCTCTTAAGTCAAACTACTCTTAAGTCGGGGGTACCTATCTAAAAAATTGAAAAAATGGAAAAAAATTAAAAAATGCAAAAAATATTTGTAAGTCAAAACAGACCAGATCTACAATTCGTAAGGCAGCAGTTAAAATGCCAACAGTTTTCTGCTCTTAAGTTGAATTGGTCTTAAGTTGATCTGCTCTTAAGTCGGGGTACCACTGTAGTTTCAAGTTCTTAGATAAGTTGCTCATCAACTTTCTTAACAAAAATTTCTTCGATGCTTCCAGTGTTGTAGCACTCACCACCTCTCAAGGTCATGGGTTCCATTGACATACTGCTCTAACAGTTAAGACATTTTTTCCTGGGGAGCATGGAGGGGAGAATGCTGGAATGGGCTTCTTTGATTATTAATGCCTCCTTCAGGGAGGGTTTCTCCCTGCCTATCCAAAGGAGGTGGCCATGAAGCCCATTCTTGAAAAACCCATCTTGGCTCCAGACAATTTGGCCAACTATCATCTGATAGCCATTGTTCTTTTCATGGGCAAGGTGGTTGAGCGGGACGCTACCAAACGGCTCCACGTGTTCCTGGAGGAGGATCATGTCCTGGATACTGAATGATGGACTACCTATCATGTGTCTTTTATAAGAATCTACCATACATGATCACATAGACTTTGTGTTTATAACCACTTATAACATGTTTATATCCAGGGCTGGCGCTAGGTTTTTTTGCGCCCTAGGTGGCTGGTGGGATGGCGGGGCGGTGGGGTGGCGGGCGGTGGCGGCGGGGGGGCGGGGCGACAGACGGGCAGCGACGGGCGGTGGGGGGACGGACAGTGGTGGCCAGTGGCGGGGGGCAGGGGGCAGCAGGCTAGCCAGCAGTGGCGGGGGGTGGCACCCCCTGTCCATTTTGGCACCCTAGACAACTGCCTAGTTCACCTTAATGGACGCACTGGCCCTGTTTATATCTCCTCCCCCCTTGTGTGATTGCATTGACACTTTTACTCTCTCTTTAACTGCTCGCGTTCTCCTGTAGCTTTAATGTAGTCTTTTAATACTGTATGACAGGCATATCCAAACTTTGGCCCTCCAGATGTTTTGGTCCACAACTCCCAGAATTCCAAGCCTGTATTTCCAATGGCAAAGGACTGTGGGAGTTGTGGTCCAAAACATCTGGAGGGCCGAAGTTTGGACATGCCTGCTGTAAGATGTCTCTCAATTCACTGTTCTAAAACTTGAATATGTCTTAATTGTACATTGGACTGTATATTGTCCCTCATTACTATAAGCCACCTTGGGTCCTTTTCCAAGGAGAAAGGTGGGGTAAAATAATAATTAAATAATTAAATAATTAAAAAGATCATCTCCAGTCTGGGTTTAGGCCACATTATGGGACTGAAACAGCCTTTGTTTGTTTGTTTGTTTGTGCATTTACATATCGTGACCAATTTTCCCCAAAGGGAACTCTGGGTGGTTAGGGTTAGGGTTAGAGTCAAAAGGTGACCTTTTTTTTGAATTTTTATTTATACTGGTATTTCACAAAGTATACAAACAATTATACAATTTATACAATTTCAAAACATAACCGTTAACATAAATTGTGAGTATTTGAATAAGGAAAAAAGGAAAGAAGAAAAGAAGGAAAAAGGAAAAAAGAAGGAAAAAAACAAACAAAAAAGAGGGATAAAGGAAGAAAAGTCGGGAAGAAAAAGAGATCAGAAAATGGAACAAAGAAAAATAATAAGTAAAAAAGACCAGAATGCATAAAGACATAATTAAAGATCAAAAGATAGATGAACAATTCTCCAATGATATATATATAACCATGTAAAAGTGAACTTTTGAGGGAGGTCGGAAGGGATGTTTTTTAACTTGAGGTGTGCAGAACTGGGGTTTGACATGGAGATCAGTGCATGAACTGGTGAGCTCAAGGATTGACTACAGCAATGCCCTCTATATGGGGCTTCCATTATAAACAATAAAACCACTGTCAATATTAGACATGGGCACGACTTGGCGAAATTCTCGTTTCCGCTTCCGTTACTCGTTTCGTTACGCAACGGAAATGGTAACGACAATTACTCCCCCAGAACTCGAACTCGAACTGAAAAAAGAAAAATTGGGTCTGATTTGTTGTTGTCGTTCCTGGCATCGCAGCGATCGTGCGATGCCAAGCAGCACAGAAAAAAAGTTTTAGAAATAAAAAACCCCGATTCCCGACCAAAAAAGCAGGCGAAAATATGCCTGCCTGAGTGAGGGCACCTGCCAGAGGGGTGGTTTCTGGGGGGGGGTCTCCGGCCTCCCCCCTCTCCTGTCCTGGGCTGCTCTGGTGGGGGGCATCCTCGTCGTCTCGCCAACTCGCCATGCCATGCGGTGTGGGCGGGGGATCCAAAATGGGACAACCGCAATATTTATTTTGAAATCGTGGTCCAAAAACACACCAAAGCACCACAGAAACATGCGAAAATAGCTATTTTAAAACTGCCTGAATTTTTACAGTAGCAGCAGTGGGTTTTTCTTGCAACAAAATGTCTCCATTGATTTTATTTTATTTTATTTTTATTTTTATTTTTTTACACCTGCGCAATGATGGGCTGGCCATGGGAGTGGACCATGCAAATTTTTGGAGCCATTCCACCAATTGCATGGCCACTTGGCCAGGTTTTGAATGAGACTTCTGGGATGTGCCAGTCGGGCATAAAAAGCCCACTAACCCTAGCCCGAACCCGAACCCTAACCCTAACCCTAACCCTAACCCATACACCAGTACACTGTCCTTCTTAGTGGGTCAGAGAGGCACCCAGAGGTGCACCCCAGTAACTCACCCTAACCTTACCCGTAACCCTAAGCCTAGCCCTTGCGCTAACCCTAACCCTAAGCCAGATCTGTGTACTCGCATTGTACTACAGCAAGTACACTTCCCTTCTTAGAGAGCCAGAGGGTGCCCATAGGGGTCCTCTCTCACTTTGTTCCTCCCCATCCCCAGCCCAAGTGCACCGTATGCCAGTGAGTCACAGTAGAGGCACCCGAAAGAAAGAGAGGTGCCTCTGCCTGCTACTGCAACTTGGTATGCATATCCAATTGGCTATGCATGCCATTTTGTAGCGGTCCAGAGGAGGCACCCACCCCAGAGAGGTGCCTCCAGGAGCCCGCTTTCCCTTCATAGCAGGCCAGAGGAGGCACCCACCCCAGAGAGGTGCCTCCAGGAGCCCGCTACCCCCCCAAACCAGTACTAATGACAGACGAAAAAACTGACAAAGGAAATGACAAATTTTTGAAAAATTTCGCGACAAACGGAAACGAGCCAAAACGGGCCGGCTCCGACACACGACAACTCGAAACGTCATTTTTCCTGGTCGTGCCCATCTCTAGTCAATATAACAAAAATATGCTACATAACAAATCCTCCTTCTCCTCCTCCTCCTCCTCCTCCTCATCATCATCATCATCATCATCATCAGCAGCAGCAGCAGCAGCAGCTAACAATATTACAACAAAATCAAGATGATGGGCTGCAGGTTGATTGAGATGCTAAGATCCAGGTTGATCAGGAAAAGCTTGTTGAAACAACTATGTTTTTAACTGTCTTTTCAAAGAGGGGCAAGCCGGATTTCAGGTGGTAAGCCATTCCATAAATTTGGGGCAACTACCGAGAAGGCGTGCAATCTGATTTAGTCTTCTGTGCCTCCCATGGTGTCACTATTCTTAAGCGCCCTGTTTGGGATGAGAGTGTATTACGATCACACTGTGTTGGAAGATGTACCTGTGTGTGTGTTGTGTCGTTACAGTCGTGACCGACTCTACGTGACTCCATGTCCATGGAGTTTTCTTGGCAGGAATACTGGAGTGGTTTGCCAGTTCCTACTCCAGGTGCCTACAGCACCTGGTATTCCCTGGTGGTCGCCCATCCAAGTACTAACCAGGGCCGACCCTGCTTAGCTTCTGAAATCAAGCGAAATCGGATGTGCTTAGGGCATCTAGGCAGCTGAAGATGTACCTAGACCAACCAAAAAGCCATCACCACCAAGGCCATAGCTAATGACCCATACTTTATAGGTTTCAGCACCTTAGGCCATTGTTCACCTTAAGGCTAAGGATACTATTGTCTACCTAATGAGCCTATTCAGACCATTGTTCATCTCATGAGCCTAATTCAGATCAGGGTGACAAGAGGTCGAAGCTGACTATAAGATGGAGGACTCGCACTAGCTGTATTCAGACTGAGGAAGCTGCTTTGGATGAGCTGCAAAATGTTTCTATCTCTCAAGAAGAAGAAGTTCAGTTGCCATGACTCAACTCCCAGATAAACTCACCCGGATGACTGAGAATCTTCACAGACATGTTCCATCAAGTAGCAAAGTCCCCAACTGTTTATGGCTTTTCCTGTAAGAGTCATAAGTTACCTTGAACCTTTTGTGGAGGCAAGCAGCTAACCAGTGGAGCATGGACAGGTTAGGGGCGGGGAGATGTGTTTGTTAGGTTTTTTTAACCCCATCACCAATCTGGCCGCTGTATTCTGGACCTGCTGGCACTTTTACACCAGCCTCAAAGGCAGCCCCCACATAGAGGCCATTACAGTAGTCAGGTCTTGAGACTGCCAAGGTGATGGCATTGCTGGTGTTAAGGAAGGGATGCAGCCAAGCTATATGCCTAAGATGAAAGTAGGCGGACCGGACCACAGTGTACTTTGCCAAAATTGCGGGTTCAGAAGCTGAATATCCCTCGTTCAAAAACTGGAAGCTTTTATGGAAGGGAGAGAGAGAGAGAGAGAGAGAGAGAGAGAGAGAGAGAGGAGAGATGAGAGAGAGAGAGAGAGAGAGAACTGAATAATAATGTAATGAAAGAAGCTATGCTCCGGAGCCCTTACAGCTTTCTGAAAAGAACAGTGATTGTACTTCCATTTGTAGTTTGCAGGATTGACACACTTATCAGGAGATTTCTATCTTGAGGTCTTTGTTATCCCCCCAGCTGTTGCCGCTCCTGAGTGGTGATGTCCAAATTTACTTGGAGTCTGAAATGGAGCCAGGGAATAGAAGATCTCTGCACACCGGGAAGGTGTTATCTCTGCAATAGCAAGAGGGGAAGGTGCGCTTCCATGCCTGATTGGGGAACCCAATCGTTCCCAATAGCTGTAAAAGAAGGAAGAAAAGGAATATAATTGGCAGGAGATTTTAGCGTGCCAATGCACCAGTATAAGAAGAGCCACACAGAAGATGACAAGATGATGAAAGAGGAATTTATTGCTGTATATCGGCACGAGGTCAGAACGCCTGCTTAGAAGTAGTCTAATGCTGAAGAACATGATGAGGATGATTTAGCCCATCTGTGGGAGAGTGATGGATGAGCGAGCAGGAGACCTGATTTTTGATAAAACCCAGCTCCCTAAGACCTCCTAGGTCATTACTGAGTGCGTCACTAGAAGGGCAGAGGGCAATGGAGCTTTGAAGCTGCCTGATGCTGGACCTGGGCGTCCCAGGGGATATCCAAAATGAAACGGACCCCAGTGATGCCAGAGCAAAGGTTTCAGAACTCACCGTTACGCTCTGGGAATCACAGACAAGTACCTCAGTGTGTGTGTGTGTGTGTGTGTGTGTGTGTGTGTGTGTGTGTGTGTGTGTGTGTGTGTGTGTGTGTGTGTGTGTGTGTGTTGTGTCATTGCAGTCGTGACCGACTCTTCGTGACCTCATGTCCATGGAGTTTTCTTGGCAGGAATACCGGAGTGGTTTTGCCAGTCTCTACTCCAGGCGCCTACAGCACCTGGTATTCCCTGGTGGTCGCCCATCCAAGTACTAACCAGAGCCGACCCTGCTTAGCTTCTGAAATCAAGCGTGATCAGATGTGCTTAGGGATCTAGGCTGCTGACATGCTTCATGCAGGAATACAAGTCAAAGCAGATCAGTCAGGTGGTTGCCTAAACTTTTCTTGAAGGCCTCCAATGCAGGAGCACTCAGCACTGCTCAAAATCATGTGTTCCACTGTCATACAGTCACCCCTGCCATTTCGCAGTTCAGGTTCTGCAGTCCCACTGTATCGCGGGATCGCTGTACCTGCGCCTTGGGGCCACCCTCCACGCTCCTCCAAGAAGCCTCAGGGACGCGCGGGGGTGGTGGCGGGGGGGTGATGTAATCACCCCGCGCAGCCCCTCCCACGCGGCCCCAAGGCTTCTCAGAGGAGCGCAGGGGATGGCCTTTGGTGCTGCCCCGCAATCTCCATTGAAATGCATTGAGCCAATGCATTTCAATGGAGAAATTTTCCCCGTGGGAATGCATTGAGCCAATGTATTCCAATGGGGAAAATTATCTCCATTGAAATGCATTGAGCCAATGGAGACGCCCCGCCGCCGTGCGCCACCCCAAGACTTCTCGGACCTGCGCGCACTGGAGGCGGCAGGGGGATCTCATCCCCCCATGCCCCCAGGCCTCACCTGACCTACTTGAAATATCATGGATTTTCAGGCATCGCAGATCGGGTGGGTCCCTAACCCCCACAATAGGCAAGGGTTACTGTACTGCTCTAACATTAAGACATCCCCCCGATATTTATACTTATATTTATATTCTGATTTAAAGCTGGGTTCTCATAACCTGAACACATTGTTGCTTGTCCTGCTCTCGGGGATCACGTAGAACAGATCCTCCTCGGTATGACAGGCTTGCAAGTATTTAAAAAGTGCTGTTCTTTCTCCCCTCACTTTTATTTTCTCTGGGCTGAACAAGACCAGCTCTTTCAGTTTTTCCTCTGAGGGCTTGGTTTCCAGTCCCCTGTTCTTTTTTTTTTTTTTTTTTTTTGCCCACCGCTGAACTTTTTTTCCCGTTTGTCACCATCCTTCTTGAAGTGCAATATACAGGACTGGAGACAGGACTCCAGACAATGGCCGCTCCGACACCGTTCGTGGGCGTGCATGATTTGCCCAGCCGTCCTGGACCTTGGCGCAAAAAAAAAAAAAACTTGTGCCGCTTTGGGTCCTGGGGAGGCAGGGCCACACAGGGCCTTGGTCTCCTTATCTCCAAGGAGATCAACCACCCTCCCACCTAATGTCAGGAAAAGGAGAACAACTGATCGCTACGGGGCTGGAAGGGAATTTTTGGTGGCCACTCTTATTGCCCTAAATGCCCAGGTGTTTTCACCCATCCCGTTCTCCTGTCAGCGCAGGATGGGTTGTAGTCATCTCCGGTCACAACCCTGGTGGGCCTGTAGTGCAAAAGTTATGGGTATTCAATTATGCTCTTGGTATAGAATCATAGAATCATAGAGTTGGAAGAGACCCCAAGGGCCATCCAGTCCAACCCCCTGCCATGCAGGAACCCCATCACAGTATTTCTGACAGATGGCCATCCAGCCTCTGCTTAAAAACCTCCAAAGAAGGAGACTCCGCACCCTGTAAGTCGCCACTAAAGTGTTATTCAGTCCTCAGATTAAATTAAATGCCTTGGATAAGGTTAGGATTAATACAGAGTTATCAAGTTAATAAAACTTCCTTCCTCAAGATGGTGGGCAGCGGCGGCAGCCATGCGCATTGGCCGGGCCCTGTCGTTTTACTATTTTCTTCTAGGCTGCCACCCCGGTTTGCTTTTTATATTTAATATTTTTGGGCCTGCCAGGCTACGGGGGGGTGGGGGTTTAAAGGGGCTCGTTCTGCATAGAGGACACAATGAGGGGGATGAGGACTTATATTGTCCGAGCATGCCGCAGCTCGCCGATTACGAGGACATAAGAACATAAGAACATAAGAAGAGCCACGCTGGATCAGGCCAAAGGCCCATCTAGTCCAGCTTCCTGTATCTCACAGTGGCCCCACCAAAATGCCTATGGGAGCACACCAGACTAGATATCTGTCTCCTGATACCACTCCCCGGCATCTGGCCCTTGAAGTACCTGGTTTTAAGCCTGGAGATGACACATCTCCATCATGGTTTGTCACCTGTGATGGACTTTTCCTCCAGGAATCTGTCCAATCCCCTTTTGAAGGCATCCAGGCCAGATGCCATCACCACATCCTGTGGCAGGGAGTTCCATAGACTTACAACGCACTGGGTGAAAAATTTATTTATTTATTTATTTATTTATTATTTACGCTTGTATACCGCCCATTCCCACGATGGGGACTCTGGGCGGTTTACAGTATCAGAGTTAAAAAACAAAATTTATTCACAAACAACAGTAGCAAAACTGCAATGACCAAAGGTAATTTGGCGGGATGATAGTATTCGATACTATTTAAGTGAGAAAAAAAAAAAAACAGAAGTGGGACCTTAGACATTGCCATAAGCTTCTTGAAGGGATGGTTTTAAGATTTTCCCCTTAAAAGTTCCCGCATGGAGCCAGCCCTAAATCACTAGGGGGTTTATTCCAAATGGACGGGGCCACAACCGGAAAGCCCCTCCCCGATCCCGCCTTAGGGCATCCCTCGGTGTGACCGTCCGCAGTGTAAGGCCACCGAGGCTCGGGGGTCGGGCCAGATCTAATTGTCGGGAGAGACGCCCGCCAGATATGGCGGGGCCCAAACCATGGAGGGTTTTGTAAACCAAAACCAACACCCTTTAATTTATTGGGGGCAACGGGGAACAGTGTAGGGGGCCAGGATGGGGTGG
>JAWVWN010003851.1:0-87576 GCA_037367305.1 Phrynocephalus vlangalii | reverse complement strand
CATACTAATTTCTTCTGGGTGTATTCCCAAGCAGAGATATTGCTGAAGAGATCATAAGAAACAGGAACAAGTTACCACTGGTAAGTTTCTGAGGTGCTTGCAGTTGGAGTAGTGGTGCTTTAGAGGCCCAAGTGCCATTAGATTTCAAATAAACCACAAAGAAACAAAATAGTCTTACTAGATACAAAGATAGTAAAAGTGTCCATTTTTGAGAACCAGGATATTTCACTCATTAAAATGGATTCGGAGGGAGCAGCTGTAGTTACCTGCAACACTTGTGCCATGTTTGTCCTCTTGCCAAAGTGGGTGGAGAACTACACTTGCAGCAAGTGCATGCTGGTTGCACTACTAGAAGAGAAGATCCAGCAGCTAGAGGCCCACATATCTAACCAGCAAGAAATCAAGGAGGTTGAGCTGTTCTTGGACAGGGCAGAGTAGACTATCCTGGACAAAGAAGAGACAGGGCATACTTCTGATGAAGAAGTCACTTTATTAACTCAGGAGGTAGATTTGTGGAGGAATGTGACTTGAAGTAGTAGAAGACCAAGGGATCGCTCAGAGATTCTCAAATTACACATTCAATTTGAGGCTTTCTCCCTCAATACAGGAAGACAAGCAAGAGGAACAGACTGGAGACCTCTCTCTTAATATAGAGCCTTTGTACACGACCCCTAAACGCCGCAGCAAATGGCTGCAAGCTCCGGAGCTTACAATGGTTTCCCCACCAGCTCCGGAGCTTGCAGGAAATTAAGTGCGGCCACGCCCACGTAAGCGCGTCCCAGCGCACTTTTCTTGTACCTGCTCGAGGAGGGTGAAAATCGCCAGGTCTGGATTTAATCTGGTCAGTGCGGGGCTCTCCTGGCTTCTGGTTTTTTTTTTTTTTTTTTGCCTCCTGCCCCTTTAAGAGAAGGGGCGGGAGGGAAAAAAAGCAAACAAAAGAGAAGGAATCAGCACGACGGAGCTGGAGCTCCGGCAGCTTCTCTGAGGTGAGTCTGCATTTTCCCCCCACTTTCTTCCTCCCTCCCCTCAGCAGACAGGTGCGGAGTGGTGGGGAGGAAGGAAGAGCAATGAACCCCTAAGATCTCTGGTCCGAATTTAAGTGGCCAGCGGATCTTAGGGGGCATGTGAAAAGGCCCATAGTTGATCAGGTGCATATAGATGAATAGGCTGCAGGAGAGAGGCTCCTTGTATTAGATGATTCAGTTATTAGAAATACAGGTGGATGGTTTTGTGATGCACACGATAACCACATGGTAACTTCCCTGCCAGGTACAAAGGTTGCAAACATAACCAGACATCTAGATAGTTTGTTAGAGAGAACTGGGAAGGAGCCAGTGGTCACGGTACACGTTGTTACCAATGATGTCAGGAAGGCAAAGTGGTCAGTCCCCAAAGCCAAATTCAGGTTGCTAGGAAGAAGATTGAAGTCCCGGGCTTCCAAGGTAGCATTTTCAGAAGTGCTGCCTGTTCCTTGAGTAGCACCCACCAGGCAGGCATAGCTCAGAAGCCTCAATGCATGGATGAGGTGATGGTGTTGAGAGGAGGGCTTCAGATTTGTCAGGAACTGGAAAACATATATTGTATTTTAATAATGTTAACCACCATTGTATGCTCTTTGTTTTCAACTTTAAAACATAATATTTCAATGTTGTAAGCTGCCTTAGGTCCTTTTCAGGGAGAAAGGCAGGGTAACTTATTTTAAACAAACAAACAAACAAACAAACAAACAAACAGGGAGAAAAAAACAGATTTCAAATATGGGCTGTGGTAGAAGGACATTGCAGTATCCAGGGAGGGGACAAAACCTTCATGCAGAGAAGATCCAACCTCAGATACAGGCACAAATATTTCCTTGCATTCATGGCCCTCCACTTAGGAGTTTGTTTCATATGTGGGGTTTTCTTCTTTTTCCTTTTTCCTTCCTTCTTTAAGCTTTCCAAGAGTGACACATCATTGTTAAAATCCCTTTCTTGTGGAAGTGGCAAAAATTACATCTTTCCGCTGATATTTCTTTTCTTTTCTTTTCTTTACAAAAACTAGCCCTGGCCATCCCTTCTCGTAAACTAAAGAGTTTTTTCTCCCTCAAATGGCTCGTTTCTCATAGGTATACACACATACTAACTTTAATATCCAGCTCTGAAAGGTCAAGAAAGAAATTGACAACACATATAAGGCAAACAGTGATTCCCCAGAAAACACTTGGTGACTACTCTGGGAAGACACTGCTGGGAAACACACATCTAGAAGATGGACTCTATGCCACTACAAATTCCAAAATGTTTTGCTGTGATTCATGGCAACTAAAAAGATAACAAACTGCTAGTACTGTATGGTGGATATGGACAAGAGCCACAGCACTCCTTATTCTTGTTATATTCACACAATCCTGTGCAGCATGTTATGCTGAAGAAGAGCACACTAGACCCATGATAAGATATATAGCTCATTGGAAACCTGTATGAGTGTTTACAAATCCTCTCATCTATGACAACATCTTTTGGGGATGTTTGACCTTGCCTGAAATAATCAACTATGGGCTTCATAAGTTAGCTTCTCAGGAATGTTTCTTGATTTACCATACTGTGTCTGCCCAACTGCAATTTATTGGTTTATTTTGCCAAATGCAAAAACAAAACAAAACACCATCAAGGTAGTAATCCATTGATGGCTCCCCAGTTTGATCTAACATTGAGTAATTCACCAGATAATGATATGTGCATGTACTAATAAAAGAAATCTCAACTGCCTCGCATTAGAGAAGGAAATGGTTTTCTTATAAATGAACTTGTGTGATTTACTAAGAGATATAATTCATTGTCATGAAATATGTATTTGTTATTGCAACCAGAGTATTCTTCCTGCCCATAACTTTAAACACACATGTCAATATAAAGTGACCAGGGCAATATAATTTAAAAGCAAAACAACTTCACCCACAAGAAACCAATATGATTTATTTTTGCCAATAAAATCTGCTGCTATCAGCATGAGTCAGTCTCAATCATTTGAGGATACAGTAAACACCAATCAATATGGAGCAGCATATTTTTAATGCTATCACAAGAAAATCAGTCTATTTCCAACTTTATAGATTGGATCCAGACCACGTTTTATGCATATATTTCCCACTGAAATTAGCGGGACTTTTCTTATTAGCTTTCATCTTTAAAATTGATGTCAGTAGGATAAAAGGTGTTACCAATTTAGTTTGGATTCACAATAGCATACTAATATACTTAATACTATCTCTGTTTAGGCCATGACATTTATATGAAGTATTTTATTATTTAGGTTGTTATGGCTGACATACAGTATATGCAGTAATACTCTGGAATGTGATATATACCATACTGGGTATATTTAGACACAAACAGTCTTCCATATTTCTGGCACAGACATTTATCAGACTAGCTGCTGGGCCCCTGGCATCAAGACTGATATTTAGTTTCCTTTGCACATTTATTGTTTTCATTTTTATAGTGTTTTTCTGTCTATATCCCATTCCAGATTACAACTGCATATATGTCAAACATAACAATTTAAATAATAAAATACTTCACATAAATGGTAAAATTGAAAATCAAAATTAGGAACAACTGAAAGCCTGGTGAATGGTGTCTTCTTATTTACATTAACACACAATGCTTTGCCATTCAAGTGCTAACACTGAAAAGCACAATTCAGTCATTTTTGTCTCAATGGAAGCTCAGGCAAAAGTTCAATTTAAGGGCTGCATGAGTAAAGGATGGAATACAAATTTAGGAACCTACAAATGTAGAGAATATGTGAAATATGAACATTTTTAATGTTGTATGAAGATATTTAGAAAGAGGACTCAGTAAAAGATAATGTGAGTAAATTATATAAAATAATTCTGGATCCAGAAGATGAAAAGAGTGAAAGGATTGGACTGAAGTTAATATGGGAACAGGGATTTTAAAAAGAAATAAAAGAGGAAGATTGGGCTAGGATATGGAGATTGAGAATATTTAGATCTATGTCAGTAAGAATAAAGGAAAATTTTAAAAAATAAATCTAAGATGGTATTTGACGCCAATGAAATTGAATAAAATAAATTTAATTTCTCAAAGCTTTGTTGGAAATGTGATAAGGAGGTTGGTACATTTTTCATTTGTGGTGAGAATGAAAAAAGATACAAAAATTTTGGGAATATATTTTTAAAGAATTAAATGATATATTAGAAAAGAATATAGAGCCCAATTCTGAAATTGCTTTGTTGTCACTATTTTCTGATAATAATAGTGATTTTAAAACTAGAGAATTGTTTACAAATTACAACAGCTAGCTTAATAGCAGTAGAAATTGGAAATCCAAACATGAAATATATTTAGATGGATGGCATGATGAAATATGGAATATTGCTCTAAATGATAAATTGATACGTAATTTAAAGATCAAGAAAGGAGAGTTAAAAAGAGATATCTTTTTATGATATTTCGGGTAGATTTATTTAATATATGCATGTAAGATATAAGGGTAAAGCTCCCATGCAACAATCAATTCTGTTCTGGAGGGGAGGATAAGGAAATAATGTTTTCCTTTCTTTGTAATTTCTAATTTGTATTTTGTATTTTTTTTTTGTAATTTGTATATTATTTTTTAAAAAAGGAATTGGAATTGGAAAAACGGAGTCAGATTCTGAGAATCTACAAAGCCAAGATATTTGATAACAGAGTCTGGCAGTAGTATGCAGAAGACTTTAATGAAAACTTTTGTCCAGTTATCAAGCCCAACAATGTAAGAATACTTCTAAATGTAGCAGCCTCCAGGCAGAATCAAGTCAGGTACCTAAAAGTCAAGACTGCATTTCTACACAGATTGCAGAGGAACAGGAACCCAGCCTCCTTAACCAGAGGCATCTTGATTTTGTCTGCAAACTAAATAGAAGCATGTATGGATGGAATCAAGCAGCTCAGGCCTGGGAAGATAAGTCAAAGGGCCTTTTTACACGACCCCTAAGATCCGCTGCCACTTAAATTCGGACCAGAGATCTTAGGGGTTCGTCGCTCTTCCTCTGTCTTCCTCTGTCCCCACCCCCCTCCGCACTTCCTGGTTGCTGGATGCCTGAGGGAGGGAGAAAAAAGAAAGAAAAGACTGCCGGTTTACCTCCGTTTTGATCCGGGCAGCATTCAGATCTCTTAAAGGGGCGGGGCGCAAAAAAAGAACAAACGGAAGCCAGGAGAGCCCCGCACTCACTATCCTTACACCGGATCAAATATTTGTCACCATCAAAGACCAGGTACAAGAAAACTGCTGTTTGGTCACGCTAAAGTGGGTGAGGTCGCACTTAATTGTCTGCAAAGTCCGGAGCTGGTGGGTAAACATTTTCAAGGTCCGGACCTTGCAGCCATTTGCGGCGGAGCTTAGGGGTCGTGTATAAACACCCAAAGAAGAAGTTACTTCAACAAGATTTCAAGCAAGGTGATACAGAACAGTGCATGTATACCAAAAATGTAAATAACATTAAACATATGTTTATCTATGTTGAGGACCTAATTGTGACTACTTAAAGGGAAGAGGAGTACAAAAAGTTCATACATCATCTTAACAGAGAGATGGAAATAAAGGAATTACAGATACTGTGGTAGCGTGGGTTTTAGTGATTTCAGCTCTTAGACATAGCAGGCTGGAGACAGCTTCTAGTGTAACAGCTCTTTATTCAGGGAGAGAACAAGACTGGGGACTGGGGAGAGGGAGCTACTTTTATAGGAGCCAGGACTGGCTAGGAAAAGATACATTTTGAAGGGAACAATTACAACCAATCACAAAGCTGCCTTTTGGCAGAGACCAATAGGATTGAGGATCCAAATGCAGCAACTTGAATAAACCAATAGGCCTGTTCCCTTTGGAACAGGAACAGGAACCAATAGGAATACAGATCAATACACAACAGATACAACATACTATTTGGGCATTTAAATTGAAATGCTTATGCATGATTCAAAACAAAACAAAACAAAAAGATTCTTGAACTTGTGGAGAAGGAGACACTAAGCCTCCAAGATGTCCACATGGTTGCAAAAACCACAAAAGTAGACTTTCTGAAAGGCAGAGAGGAGAGTGATTTACCCCAAAACAATAGCAAATACAGAACAGCTATAGGAAAGCCTTTGTTCTTAACCACTAATGGATAACACATAGCTACTGCTATAGGAACACTGAGCAGAAATGTTAGTTCACCAGCACAGAGTGACTGAGCAGGTGCCAAAAGAACAGCTAGATATAAAAAGGAACTATGGACTTTAAGCTAAATATGGCAGCCAGTAGAAACCCAAAGCTTGTAGTATACACAGAAGCAGACTGGGCAAAGTGTAGTGCAGACCATAGGTCCACCAGTGGGTTCCTGTTTCTGTATAGTGATGAACCTCTTTCATGGGCTTGTAAGAACTAAGATTTTGGTAGCTTGTCTTCTATCAAGCGAAAATTCATTGCCACTGTAGAAGCATGTAGAGAAATAATATAGTTAAAGAAACTTCTAAAAGACTTTGGGATAGATGGAGAGATGCCAACCTGGAAGACAACCAGAGCTACATCAAACTGTCAAAGAGTGAGAAGGTGAATGCACACATCAAACACACTGGCATGAGGTACTACCTGGTATGTGACTTGACCAAGAAGAGGACCATTCATATGATCTACTGTCTCACTACAGGGATGACAGCAGATATCATACTATCCTTGCTTGGTTGGAAATATTGACAGGAGGGGGTATGTGGGCCACTTGTACATCACCAAGAAGGATGACATGTGTCATCAAAAAGGAAACCAGCTCTTTAAGTGGAGTACTATTCTCCCTAAAGGAGGAAATATGATCACCCTAGGAAGGTTGCAAATGACATCTACATCATCAACTTAACAAATTATATAAGCAGTGCACCTCTAAGGGCCTAAACAGAGACTAAGGCGTCTTCATTAGAGATGGGCACAAAATGCCAAAGTGGTGTTTCATTTTGTTTTTCATTTCCTTTTTTGTGTTGTTTTATTTGAAATGATTTTTTAAAAGTTTCATTTTTCATGTGTTTTGTTTTTTTGTTGTGAGTTCTTTAAAAAGCCCAGGGCTTTTAAAACTCCTCCCCCCAAGCCCTGTGCGCCAGCTGATTGGCACCGGGGTGGGAAAAAGTTTGTTTCTCACCCCAGCGCAGACCAGCTGGTATGTGGACTTAGGGGAGGGGGGTTTAAAAAGCCAGGTGGGGAAAACTGAGGGCTTTTAAAACTTTTTTGCCCACCCGAGCACCAATCAGCTGGCATGCAGGGCTTCGGGCAGAAAAAAAAAGTGTAAAAAGCCCACAATTTCCCATGCCCAATTGGTTTCCCATAGGAATGCACCGCTTCAATGCATTCCTATGGGAAAATGAAAAATGAAACAGAATAAGGCTTCAGGTGTTGATAAACTTCCTCCCGAACTTTTAAAAACATTTTCGGACTGGTGGTCTATGCCATTATTAATCTTGTTTACTCTGATTGATCAAACTGGGAGGGTACCTTTAGCATGGAATAGAGCAGTGGTAGTACCTATCTTTTGAAAACTGGAAACCAAATTTACCAGATAATTACCTCCCTATTAGTTTGTTATGTATTACAGGAAAGCTTTATGCAAGTCACTCATAGCTGACGAGTTGACAAGTTGGATGGAAATATTAGGGTTAGAACAAAATGGTTTTCGAGCCAACAGAAACACTCTGGATCACTGTGTGACACTGGCCCACTTGGCCAAAAAATACAGGAATGCAGGGGGGAGTAGATTGTTTGCTGCTTTTTTTTAATCTTAAGGGGGCTTTTGATTCTATGTCTAGGGAACTATTATGGGCTAAACTACATAAGACCTCAATAGACAGGAGATTACTTTTTCTCATTCAAAAACTGGATTCACCTAATAGCTGTTGTGTTCGCTATGTTCCCCATGGCAAACTGACAGAGGAAATCTGGTGCAATAAGGGAGTTAGGCAAGGCTGTGTGCTGGCGCCGCACTTCTTTAATCTCTATATAAATGATCTGGATGCACATCTAAGGAAGGTCAAGGGCCATTTTCCCAAACTTGGCACCCAACATGATCCTTTACTATTATTTGCTGATGACGCCATAGTATTATCCTTAACTCGTTTGGGATTAAGGCGATTATTGATAGCATTTGCAGACTACTGTAACCATAATAGCCTAACCATAAACACTCATAAATCTAAAGTTATGGTGTTTACTAAGGCTTGGAAGAAATATTGTTGGTCAATCCAGAATAATTTCTTAGAACAAGTTAGGGAATTCAAGTAGTTGGGATTGAATTTTAAGTATAATTGTGATTGGACTGCTCATTGTATTTATGCACATAACAAGACCCACAGCGGTATGTCAGCCATCACTCGTTTCTTTTATATGATTGGTGGATTTTATATCCTCCCAGCTGTGCGAGTCTTTATAGCGAAAACAAGGTCCCAACTACTATGTGCGATACCTATCTGGATAGGTGCATTTTAATTCCAGGTTAGAAAATATATAGTCCTCCTTCCTGTGCCGAATCCTAGGGGTACCTAATTGCATAGCATGGGCACCTTTATATCTGGAAACAGGACTTGATCGCCTAGAGACTAGGGCTTGGAACCAAACTCTGAAATTCTGCTTGAGAATTCATTTTCAGGCCGAGCATATATACCACATGTTATCAGATTCTTATATGAGCAAGTGGTCGTGGGCAATCCAACACAAAGTTAGATCCATTGGTATGCCCCTTGAGTCCATCTTAATATTTGGTCAACATCAGGCCTATCAAGCAATTAGCCAGCTACTTAATGATATTGAGAAGCAGGAATTGCTTGCATTAGCAAAGAGAACTTGCTCACGTCAGGTGCATGGTATCCTTCCAGGGTTTCAGAAGTCAGCAAACTATCTATCTACACTAGCCCCCCCCCCCCAATGCCAGGACCCTGCCTGCCACAGAACCTGACTCTGAGGGGTTAAATGGTGAAGAGCTGCTGGAGGAGCCTTGCAGCTCAAATCAGCAAGCAGCTGGGTCTGATGACTCAGCTGAAAACATATCTTCACCTCCTAGAAGGGCCATGAGCAGGATTCTGCAACGACGTGCTACCAAAAGAGCTAGGGGAAAAGTCTTTGATGCTAAATGAAGAATCAGGTCTGGAAGCCCTGAGTACTAGCAGAAGCCTTTCCAGAAGTAAGGGTGTGTTCCCTGTTTTGGGATAAAGCCGGCAAGCTCACCTTGAGCTCTCTGTGGGAGCAACACATCACTTGAACGTGCAATCACGTTCCTGTTTGTTCCTGACCTTGGACTCTGTTTCTGACTTCGGACTGGTTTCCTGGACAACGGCTAGATCTGTTCCCTTTGGCTTGGCATCTGGTTTCCGTGAGATATTCTGCTTTTGACTTGGGCTCATAATTGCTGTGAGTTGTATTCTGTTATTCATCTGGCACTTGATTGTTAGCAAAGGACTTGAACTTGCTTGACTCTCCACTAAAGACTTTGGCAACGAACTGAACTCTGTCCGTGTGTGTGCTCTGTGTGCGGGTCTTGACACCCGAGCCTGTAGAGCATTTATCTTGGCAAGATTCAATGTTCTTCCCTCAGCCCTACTTTGGCGTATGTTCAATGGAGTTCCACACTGTGGAGCTAGGGTGCCTGAATTTTTATCCCATATTGTTTTATATTGTACTTTTTATAAAGAAATTAGGAGATACTTGATTTATAAATTATAAGGGTATCCAGACAAATTGTTGGTTGCATACTGTCTTTCAGATCAGAATTCTTATGTAACAACCCAGATGGCCACATTTTTCATGGCTGTTATCCAAAGAAGGGCTGTTCTAGTTGCAGAAGATTGATCTAGGAATTTATTGTTTGCATTGCTATGTCATAGATTCAAACTGTTGTATTGTTGTTTTAAATTGTGTTCAGGTCAATTGACCACAATAAAGGGTAAATAAATAAAAATGAAAAGTGAAAAAAATCATTTTGTGCCCATCTCTACTCTTCATATATCCCATATATTAATAATTCAACTTCTCTCTCTTGACAAGCTTTGTTTTCTGTCATATAACCAACTTTTAACATTCCTGTATCAATCATAGGTACCTAGTTAATCATTCTGCTTAGTGTTTCCTAGTTGGTAATTTAGTAGCCCCATTTATGGGGTAACAAGCAATTTGCTGCTTTATCTATTGTCTGTACCGTTACCTAGAGATGAATCCCATCATTGTGCAGATAAAAGAAGGGTCCTGACTTACCAGGCTTGAAAATTGTTGCCAGAGTGGCAACAAGAACAAAAGTCTGATGGAGACCAGGCAAAGTCCAAGGGTCTGGCATGGGAGGAAGGGTTGTGTGAAGACCCGGATGTGAAAACAGAGGGGTGGTAGTTGGCCCCTTGGAACCATTTAAAAGGGGGGAGCAGGAAGACAACCCCCTTTTCTTTTCTGGTGGCATTCCAAGTGGCAGCCCAGGGCCTCTTGTGTTGGAGGATACAGCGAGTGGAGAGGTGCATATAGGGCTTACATCCGCACAACTGGAAATGGGCCATTAATACCCAGTTCTCTTTTAGTTTTCATTCAGGTGCTATCCAGTGGCTCTGGATAATCAGTCACAGCATTGTGCATTGGGCAACTGCATGGGTGAAATGATCTCATTGGGGACAGCACCTGGGACTGGAGGAACATATTCACATTACCTGGTTTGGTGCCAGGGGCATGCAATGGGGTGACCTGCTCCTAGGGCTATGGTCACAATTTCGCCACCATGGGCCACCACATGGGCTACTGATACAGCTAGGGGAGAATGACATAACCTTGTCACAGGTAATAGACCTGAAGAAGGACATGGAGGCGTTGCTACAAGTGATGCACAGTCCTTACCCCAACGTGACCTTACTTTGGTCACAGATGCTGCAGAGGAGATGCTGCTGGTGGGTGAGGCATCCTGGGAAAATCAAAATGGTCAGGAGAAAGCTGGACAAAGCTATGGGCCATTTGGTGACAAACTGGGGTGGATTCTGGATAAAATACCCAAATATTACCCTCACAGATCAGGATATGTACTGGACGGACGGGGTCCATTTATCTGAAAAAGGCAACACACAGTGGGTAATGGATATTAGAAAGGCCATAGGTGATTGGTTGCTGCAATAGTGCTCTAGTGGAGAGCCAAGCTAGAGTCACCTCTAGTGGCAGTTTTTATGGCATTGGGACAGATCCAGGCTATATAGTGAAAAAGAGGGATTGCATTAAGTTAACAAAAATACATGGGAACATCAAAGAGCAGGAATGCACTGGATCTGACCCAATTGCTTAGCCAGAATACTGCCTGCTATATTCAATAAAGTTGTGGACTAGTTATACCCCAAAAGGTGAGATGGTCATGCCTCTTTATGCACTCACTTAGTTGTAGGAAGCTTAGCAATAGGCAACAAATAGAGGGAATCTATATTTGCATTCCCTGGCTGAAAGAGCAAAACTTTTGGAAGCACATTGTTTTAAATTAAGACATCTCCATAGACATATCAAGCCACACTAATCTTTGTGTAACAGATAATGCCAGTGGAGATTTCTTTTTTTATGATAACTTGTATCTAAATATTATGCTAACCGCATATCTGTGTAACAGAATTCCTACCTTTGTGTCTGAAGAAGTGAATTTTAACTGGTATCTGGAGACATCATTCCCCGAATGGGTTCATTAATAATCTCCCAGCCTGGCTATATTTACTTATCAAAATAATTCAACAATTATTCAACAAGGCACCTTCACTTAATTAATATGTAAAAGCATTTATTTAACTGATAAGGTTTCACAGAAATATTCTTTTACTGGAAAATAAAAACATGATTTCCCTTCCTGACATAAAGAAATCTAAAGTGAACTTCAGAGGCAGAAGCCTCACTAATTCTACTTTAAGACTACATTGTTAAGCATTAGCCCATAGTACATATGCAGAAACCATTCAGGAAAAAAATCCTTTCTCTCTGTTTCTCTCCATCTCTCTTCACAGCATGGGAAAACCAGTCACATGTCTTCTTAGACCAATGAGGGTTCACTTACTTCTTAGATGGAATACATCTTCCGGCTTTGTTTACACTCATTTGGGATTGGAAATCCACGACAGGCTAGATATTGCACATTTATATTAGCTATGTTTATGTTTGGCCTTAAAGATAGGCTTCTTCACTCCTACTTTATGTTACATGTCTTAAAACAAATATTTTGACCTTCTCTGAAATAGCTCATTATGTGTGTGTGAGAGAGAGGGGATCCCAAAATTCTTGCTTGATTTTTTTTCTTTAGCCACAATCCACAAGTTTAAGTTTTTCCATAGACAAGCAATTCACTACAATATATCACTCTATCTGTCAAGACTGGCTTATTGTAAAATGTTCCATGTTCTCTCATGAGCACAGATGCTGCCATCTCTTAAATTAACTTTTAACATTTCTAAAATGTTGGTAATCACTAGCAGATTTGAAAACTTTGAGCTCAAAAAGGAATTTAATTGTGCCTTTAATTGGTGGAAAAGCATGAGGTTGGCTCTTACAATTAAACGGAGGGAAGCGGAGGTCCCTGTGCTTTCTCCCTGCAACCCAGCACATTCCATTCATGATTTACAGGGGGCAAGAGGATTCCAATGAGAAGAACCTGACAAGGACGTCTTTCTCCATTGCCCAGTTGTGTATGCCTAAATCCAGATCCAACTCAAAATCCACCCCATTGTATTTCCTGTGACTTGTTGAGCCTGAAGTGTTTCCTTTAAGCAACTTTGACCCCATCTAACACACACACACACACACACACACACACACACACACAGAGAGAGAGAGAGAGAGAGAGAGAGAGGATTATCTGCATACAAAATAGTTGTCTTTAATGACAGGTCTCTAGCAATATAAAGCCACAATTTGACATGATCCTTTTCATAGATCATGACATATTTTCTCACAGTTGTTCCACTGTGGTTGTGACATAGCCTTCATTAAAAATTAAAAATGGGAGAAAAGTAGCTAGCTGACTAATTCTATTGGCTATACTAAAAAATACAGTGACAGGAGCAACATCCAGCTCCAGCACTGAGACTCATGGACTGGGGGCATTCTTTACAACTCTCTTACTATGAACAAAATATCTTGAGGCTCAATTGTAGATAAAGCTTAATGACATTTATGGAAACATATTTCCCCATATTGTTGTATCCATTGTCAATACACTGTAATATTTTGCTGCAGCCAAGAAGAAGCAATATTAAAGTTGAAAAAGTAACTTGATAAATAATGAGTTGATGGCCATGTTAGGCTGGAGATATTTTGCTGCATAGTTAAAAACAGGCAGCATAACTAGTGCTTGCAGACATAGTTCATCCATTGCTGAAAGACATCTATTGGTTATGGCCCAGGCTGTTCTCATCTCTGCCTTTTGAATAAATAGTCCATTTTATTCTGTAATTGATCCTGAGGAAGCCAATGTGGTTTTCACTTGCTAGTCTGACTGCCCAAGCAAATGATTCTGAGGGAATTAAAGAGCTGGAAGATCCACTTCAATAGGCAAGCTAGACATTTCTTAAAGCCTGATCTTTAGATCTAGAGGTATTTACTCAGGCTCAAACCAAAGCACTGATCATGCAATGGTTCTCATGTTAATGGGGCTAGAAGACCACCGGCATATATGGTTTGGCTGAAACGGAGGCAAGTTTCAAGGCTACCTTGTGGATTTCATCATGGGCTCTGTACCCCCTGCCCCATAATCTCCTACCCATATCTCCATTCATTCAAAGGCCCATGTGACATTGTATTTACTTGTAAAATTGCTTATGTTTATGCATTGCTCGATATCATAAGTGTGGTCACTGATATGCATGAAAATAAAGTGCCTAATATTAAATGGTTGTTCGATAGACTATTCCTAATTGAATAACTGCATGGCTTAAATGGCTTGAAAATAATTTGACAAATCAATGAAGGAAAAATTATCAATGCTTATTAATGATGATCAGCACTTGGAAGAAACATGCTAAAAGCAGCAATGATCCATATTACTTGTTTTTTTCCAGAAGTAACAGGACAGAACTTCACTAACAGTTGAGGGGGCATTTATTGTTAGACAGTGCTGTTAACATGGTAAGGTCCTTTTGTTTGCTCCTCAGTAGAGATGGGCGCAAACCAAAAAAATGGTGATTCATTTTGGTTTGGTTCGTTTCATTTTAACAAATTTTTTAGAAAAAAATTGTTTCATTGGTTTGTTGTTTTGTTATTCCTCTTATCCCGCTTTGGGCGATTTAATCAATTTGACAGTGTGGGGGTAGGAAATTTTTTTAAAAAAGACATTGCAACTAGACATGGGCACGACTTGGCGAAATTCTCGTTTCCGTTTCTCATTTCCGTTACGTAACGAAACGAAGAACGACAATTACTCCGCCAGAACTCGAACTCAAACCGACTAAAGAAAAATTGGGTCTGATTTGTCGTGGTCGTTCCTGGTGGCATCGCAGCAATCACGCGATGCCAAGCGGCACAGGAAAAAGGTTTTAAAAATAAAAAAACCTGATTCCCGGTCAAAAAAGCAGGCGAAAATATGCCTGCCTGAGGGCACCTACCAGAGGGGTGGTTTCTGGGGGGGGGGTCCCCGGCCTCCCCCCCCTCTCCTGGGCTGTGCATCCTCATTGTCTCGCCAACTCGCCAAGCGGCGTGGCACAGAAAAAACATTTTAAAAATAAAAAAAACCTGATTCCCGGCCAAAAAAGCAGGCGAAAATATGCCTGCCTGAGTGAGGGCACCTACCAGAGGGGTGGTTTCTTGGGGGGGGGTCCCAGGCCTCCCCCCCTCTCCTCTCCTGGGCTGCGCATCCTCGTCGTCATGCCAACTCGCCATGCCATGCGGTGCGGGCGGGGGATCCAAAATGGGGCGACCGCAAGCAATATTTATTTATTTTGAAATCGTGGTGGTCCAAAAACACACCAAAGCACCACAGAAACATGCGAAAATAGCTATTTTAAAACTGCCTGAATTTTTACAGTAGCAGCAGTGGGTTTTTCTTGCAACAAAACGTCTCCATTGATTTTATTTTATTTTATTTTTATTTTTATTTTTTTACACCTGCGCAATGATGGGCTGGCCATGGGAGTGGACCATGCAAATTTTTGGAGCCATTCCACCAATTGCATGGCCACTTGACCAGGTTTTGACCGAGACTTCTGGGATGTGCCTGTCGGGCATAAAAAGCCCACTAACCGTAGCCCGAACCCTAACCCTAACCCTAACCAAACCCATATGCCAGTACACTGTCCTTCTTAGTGGGTCAGAGAGGCACCCAGAGGTGCACCCCACAAACTCACCCTAACCTTACCCATAACAACCCTAAGCCTAGCCCTTGCGCTAACCCCCCTAACCCTAAGCCAAATCTGTACTCGCATTGCACTCACGCAAGTACAGTTCCCTTCTTGGTGAACCACAGAGCGCCGAGACTGAGGAGGAGCCTTCCCCCAGTGTGCGCGCACTGTGACACTGCAGTTAGCAGTGGGCCTGTGGTCAACAGAGAGAGGCACCCAAAAAAGAGGTGCCTCGAGTCTCAACTTGGTATGCATATCCAATTGGCTATGCATGCCATTTTGTAGCGGGCCAGAGGAGGCACCCACCCCAGAGAGGTGCCTCCAGGAGCCCGCTTTCCCTTCATGGTGGGCCAGAGGAGGCACCCACCCCAGAGAGGTGCCTCCAGGAGCCCGCTCCCCCCCCAAACCAGTACTAATGACAGACAAAAAAACAACAAACGAAACAACAAATTTTTGAAAAATTTCACGAAAAACGGAAACGAGCCGAAATGGGCCGGCTCCGACACACGACAATTCGAACATGTCATTTTCCCTGGTCATGCCCATCTCTAATTGCAGCTGCACAAACTGGACTAGCACCATCCTCATTCTCATCATCCACATCATCCTCATCATCGTACCGGTCAGTGGCAGCAGTAGTAGGGCAATCCTTTTATTTTATTTTATTGTATTTTATTCTGAGTTCCTGGCCCACGTTATACCTGTAGTGTGGGGCTTATTTTTTGGTTTTGTGTTTTTCTTCAAGTGCCGACCATGTGGCCCCTGGGGCTTGGTCAGCACTGGTTTTATTTTAAATATTTTTTCTTCATTTTATGGTGCTGACCCGGCCACCCCTGGGACCATGCCAACACTTCTTTATTTTTATTTTTATTTTTATTTTTATTTTTATTTTTATTTTTATTTGCTTCTTTCCATGTAGCCCGTGCTACAGCTGTAGCGTGGGCTGGTGGGCTTTCCCCTGCAGCCAGGAAGATAGAAGAACAGCACCAGGTAGGAGACATCGCTGCCATTAACAAACTGAACTGAACAGAACTGAACCATTTTTTTGTTTTGTTTCATTTTGTTCTAAATTCACTCTGGGGTTTGTTATTCATTTTGTTAGGTAACAAAATGAATAACGAATAACAAAATGAACTAAAAGTTCATTTTGTGCCCATCTCTACTCCTCAGCAGGACACTGTGGACCAACTCCAACCCCTGAGTCCAGCCCAATTGTTCCAGCGTGTCTGAGTCTTATAGAACCAATAAACCAACATTGCTGAGAATCACACATTATTCTTGGAAACAACAACTAATTACTATGTGATATCTGGAAACAGAAGCAGGAAAGAGATAATGTACTTATGCCTTGCTTGTGGGGCTTCCTGTGGCCTCTTGATAAGGTATTGCCTATTCTTGCATTTGTATTAGAAACAGGATACTGGGCCAGAGAAGCCTTTGGTTTTGTCCTCCTCTGTTTTTGTTTTCTTCATTTGACTTTCCCAGCTATACAAAATACACCTTACTGGGGTTAAAAAAACATACACTTTTAGAAGTCAACTTCCTAAACATTATGCTGTGTTTGTCTCCATAGGATACTTGGGTGCAAATTCCATAGACACCTGATCAGGTATCTCACATATTAAAGAGAAGCATAATAGCTTACTGTAAAAAGAAATAGAAATAGCCTGGACATGCAGTATAATAAAATGGTCTTCCATCTCATTGCTGAGCATAGATCATACTGTATTTGTGCTAAGTGAACCACGATAATAGTTAGTATTAGAAGCAAGCATCTGAACAGCATTAGCTTCCTAGGAATTCAAATGAGAGCACATAGCATTTGAGGGAGAAATGGTGCCATGCAATGATTCTGAATAAAATGCAATTTGTTTGCTGAAAATGACTCTTGTCTGTTCTTTTTCTTTATAATCTTTCCTGACAGTAGATGTCCTTATCTGAAGTTTAATTTGCCAGTCCTTCCTAACATAATATACATCTTGTGATTTCCAATTTTACCACAAAAATAAACTTTTTAAATACTCCAAAAATGACATTAGGGGGAACAGACTAAAATAAGTTCTTCGAAATACTCCAGAGATATATCATATAAGAGAACACAATTTTGTTTTGTAACCAGCTAGGAGGATGTGAAATATGCAGTGCAAGTGAAAGAGTCCTCCACCAACCCTGCATACAGACATTCCAAATGTAATCACAGCAGTGGCTTAATGACAAGAAACAGAGAAACCATACTCCCTAAATGAAAAAGTTTGCTAAGTGTTTTATGACAGTTGTCTTTGCTGGGTGATGGTTGGAGCTTCATAAATCCAGATCTTTTTAGTACACTGTCAAAACTAGAGCATATGATTTTGGTCAAAACTGGGATTTGAAACTAAACAGGACAAAGGTTCAAATGAAGAAGGATGCGATACTTGTATGAGACCACTAAAAATGTAAACAATTAAAGCAAGCCAAAGGTACTACACCTTGGACTGCCTTTCTTGCAGGGAATGATTTATGTCCCTGATTGTACATTTGAATAGCCATCATTTGTGCTACATGTATGCCTCTTGTCTTCCATAAGGGCTGGAACCTCATGGCAGAACCTGTCCAAGGAGCATCAAATTATATTGATGTCACCTCAAGATAGGCCTGAGGAAATCCTTGCCAGAAATTCTTAAGGGATATTCTGCCGCCTGTGTGAACAGCTATACAGAGTTAGTAAGACGATTCATGTTATTGTGTGTGTGGGGGGGTGGCTTTGCCTGATTCTATAGCTATAGTGGAACTTGGAAAACAGGTTGGAAGTGTTGTTCATTTGTTAAGACCAGAACCCCCAAAAACCCCAACAAGTACTGGAAAGCTCTCATTTGACCTAAATGCAAAGGGAAAGACCAAAGTCCTAGCAGGTAAATGAATGATTACATTTCATACACAAATTCACTGCTACGAACAGATGAGCAAATGTAGTTTTCAAGTGAGTAAGTGAGAGCTGTTATGAAAGTAGAAAGATACAGATGGCATGCAATTATTCACGCTACCTCAGAGAGTTGATTAGAGTGTTCATCAGGATTTCTGGGGGGAAGTAAGCTCTTGAAATAAAATCCCCAGTGATTTAAAACAACAACAACAACCCTCAGTAGTGCTTTCATTTACAACAAGGTTAAGAAGTCTGGGTAATTAACTGTAGGATCAGATGACCTAGACATGTCTTTTTTTCTCGCTGCTTTCCAAACACTCTGCTAATATAATCCACTGCTTCCTTTTCATTACAACCATTGAGTCCTCACATGGCCTGTCATAATTGCAGATATCTCTCTGCACTGTACAAAGCTGGCAAAGCACTGAAATGAGTGGAGGCAGACATATTTTTATGTTTTGCCTCAGAGAAAGATTATATAAATACAAGTGGATCAACTCAGATAAGTGCCTACTACAGCAGCAAACATTTGGGTTTTTCAGCTGAGGAATGTTTTTTTAAGCTGAGGAACATTCTTCAAATGTTAAAAGGAACATACTCTTTATTCTAGTAGCTGATGCCTTCTGCTAAGCTCCCCCCAAATGAGTAACATAGTCACCCATTTACTGAATTTTTATATCACCCATGTCACAAATGGATACTCTGGACAGTATACATAAAGTGAAGCAAGTAAGAGAAACACATTCTAAAAATACAGTGATGGTGGGGGGGAGTTTATAAGGTTGCCCAGAGCACAGTGTTCTTCCAACATTATTACTTACATTTCCCACTGTTTCCAGAGGCAAGAAATAACATGAAACACAGACCGAGGAGGAATTCACTGCCTAATCATCCCAGAACATGAGATAATGAACAACAATTAGAGTCTATGGTGGCTCTACGAGGCTTGTCTTCATGGGGCTTCTTTGACCCCCACTGTCCTGACTTTGATGCAAAAATCATGCTCCTACATTGGCCAGGAGAGCTCAAGATCAGCATCATTGAGAAGGGCTCCTCGCACTCTTCCTAGCCTCTTTGTTGCTGAAAGCTCTGGAGGCAGCCATGCTGCATGGAGCTCCGTGCAGTTTCAGTTTCGGAGCGGTGACAAGGGAAGGGACTGGGGCTTGAACAACAGCTCAGCCCAGTGGTGATAGTGAGGTGCAATAACGGGAAGATTAGTGTGACCTATTTATTTAATTTAAATATAAGAAGGAAGGGGGGAAAGAATGCTGTACTCTTGGTGAGCATCACATGCATTGCAGAAAGAAGGGATTCAAGAATGGAGATTGGGACCCATTCATTCTGTATTGGGGCGGCATTGACAGCCGTGGCAATGTTATATCCCATTCAGGATATACAGGCCATGAGGTGATTGGTGTTGGATAAATAAAAAAGTTATGTGCGGCCATTACCAAAATGTTAGGTATGGTAGTACTTTCTGCTTTACTTTATTTCATTTTAAAGGTTTCCACCATTATGGCTGGTTGTGTGTGGTCCTACTTGGCCACAGTTTCATTTTCTGGGCTGCATAATTTGGTGCGCTCTATCCATGGGGGTTGCATCTCAGATTGGGTTAATATGCAAGGCTTGAGTGGCATGGAGAGCGAGGCCTGCTTTGGGATAGCTTCCTGCAGATGGCATCCCAAAGTGCTTGTGAAGCACCTACTGCGATATTGCTTGTGCACTTGGGCAGTAATGATTTGACCTGAATGTCAGGTAAAGCATTGATTCAAAGAGTCATTGCTGACTTGAGGTCATTTTACAGGCACGAGGTTGGTCTGGTCTGCTATGATGCCACAAATGTTGTGGAGAGCTGCTATTGACCCAATAAAATTGGGTCGAGCATGCAAGTACCTGAATAGGGAGGTTAGTAAAGCAGTTAGAGCAGATTTAGGCTCAGTTATTGTGCATCCACATAACTTGGTTCTATGTCCGGAACTGTATAGAACAGATGGTGTTCATTTATCGGATTTGGGCCTTGACATCGTTTTTGAGTGATTTGAAGGTGGAGCTCTATGCCAAAATTTCTCTCTTGGTGGGGGGCAAGGAGCATATGTAGTAGCTCCATTTGCCTTGGCAAGTAGTACATGGAAATAAAATAAGTCCTTATATCTAGCCCTTTACAAGGAACAGACAGCGATTAAAACTAATTGGAGGGTCAGAGGACCACCTAGCATAGCATTATTAAGGTAAAAGTGGTTATAAAGAAGAATCATTAAATGCGCAAAGGCTGTCTAGAGAAAATTAATCCCTAATTAGTGGGGAAGAGTGCAGAACATTTAAAGGAAGCACTCATCCAAAAGGAAGTAATAATAAGGACATGAGGGCCTGATATCATCCTAGCATCAGGCCTGTTCTTCCTTGCACTACGGTAGACCCACCTTCTACCCAAAGGTAATTGCAGTTGAATTATCAATAAAGTTGTGGCCCAATTTACAATCCATATATATTTTGTGCCGTCTCTTTATTCGGGGCTGGGGGGGGGGGCAAAGAAGCATGTGCTGTTCCAATGCATTGTGATAGTAAAATAACATTTACAGACATAGCATTTGCTCTCTGTAGTGCATCTGATTTAGAGTGGGGTAATCATTGTAATCTAGACAATATTTCCCATGTCTTCATTAATAGTGACAAGCCATGCAGTTCCACGTGATACCCATCTAGAGTAATAACTTTTAAAAATAAATTATGGGGTGGGGGGCAGAGGTTATTGGTTTGGCACTTCCTATGTCCATGGTCATAGACTTCCAGACAAAGGTTGTAGTTAGGCTTTCAGAAAAGCTTCTCTAGAATAGAAGTAACAGCAGACAAATGGAAAGATATTTCTGGTAAGCTTTACCTGAGGAGAGGCTGTGTGATTTAAAAGTGGGTTGCAGCTCCTTTACCTAAAATACAGTCTCTGCACAACCAGTCTGCAGTTCACAACTCATCAAGATCACTATGATTGAATCTTGCCCCTTCTTTCTCCCTAATCTCTCTCACTCTTCATTGGCTGCCTAATTCTGGCTGCCTAATTCCCCCCATTTTCTTTGATGTCTCTCCTGATGAAATAAAAGGTGAAACATCTGAAATTAGTAAGCTGCCATTTCTCATCCTTTCCTTGGGAACAACATCCACATGTGATTCATATGGTTGTTGTTTGTTTACTTGTTTATCCCGTGAACTACCTCTTAAAATGAAGGAAATTCCAGTAAACCTCAAAGCCCTTAATGATAAAGTAAAAGAAAGTGGGTGGAATTATTCCCCTACCAACTAGAAAATAAACAAACAAAATCTAACAACTGTATCTAATACAAAAGTGGAACAGGTGATACAATTAGGCTACTAGAAAAATAACAAAAATGTGGCTAATATTTCAAGGGCAAAACCCTCTTCCTCAGAGTAGCACCAATAGGTTATAACTAGAGATGGGCACGACTTAGCGGTATTCCCATTTCCGTTTCCGTTACTCGTATCCGTTACTCTACGGAAACGGAAACGGGAATTACTCCACCAGAATTCGAGCTCGAACCGACGAACGAACAATTTGGTCTGATTTGTCATGCTCGTTACTTGCATCGCGCAATGCCAAGCGGAACAGAAAAAAAGTTTTTAAAAGTTAAAAAAAAAACCCGATTCCCGGCCCTAAAAGTAGGCGAAAACTGTCTGAGGGCATCTACCAGGCCAGAAGGGTGTTTTATTTGGGGGGGGGTTCCCCGCCCCCCTCTCCTTGGCTATTGCTACTGCTGCGCTGCTGGTACCAGGCTGGGAGGGCGCATCCATATGCCATGCAGTGCGGGGGATCCAAAATGGCGACCGCAATATTTTTTTTGAAATCGTTGCCCAAAACCCCACCAAAGCACCACAGAAACATGCGAAAATTAGCTATTTTAAATGCTTGAATTTTTACAGTAGCAGCAGTGGGTTTTTCTTGCAAAAAAAGTCTCCGTTGATTTTATTTTATTTTATTTTTTTACACCTGCACATTTGCAATGATTTGCCCATGGGAGTAGACCATGCAAATTTTCCACCAATCGCATGGCCACTTGGCCAGGTTGACTACAGAGACTTCTGGGATGTGCCAATCAGGCATAAACAGCCCACTAATCGTAGCCCAAATCCGAACCCTGAGCCTAACCCATACGCCAGTACACTGTCCTTCTAAGTGGGTCAGAGAGGCACCCAGAGGTGCACCCCAATACTCACCCTAACCTCACCCGTAACTAGCCTAACCCTAGCCGTTGCGCTAACCCGTCTTAACCCTAAGCCAGATCTACTTGCATTGCACTACATGCAAGTACGTGAGACACAGCGGGTGCAAAGAGTCTGCCAGTCCGTCACTTGTGGCTCTGGCTGACTCCTGCAGCTCCCTCCAGGAGCCCGCTACCCCCTCCCCAAACCAGTACTAACGACAACGAAAAAACGAGAAAATGAACCGACTAATTTTTGCAAATTTTCGCGAAAAACGGAAACGAGCCGAAACGGAACTGGCCCAACTAACGACAACTCGAAAAAAAAAAAATTCAAGTCGTGCCCATCTCTAGTTATAACATGGCAAAAGATGGATTTGCCAGGAGTTATTTCATAGATGTAAGGTCCTTGACAAGATGAAAAAAAGCCAGGCAGTTTCTTAGTTGAGGTTCAGAGCTTGGATGTTGTAGTCTACATCCGAATTGAAGGGAGGGAGGTGTTTTTATTGTCCCAGTCCTTCCAAAGACATGTCACGGCTCAAGTACACACATTCACACCTCTCCTCAATGTGGCTCATCGAGGTCAATGGCCCCTGCCTTGCCAGCGAAGGGGGAGGGGGGTTGGTGCAGAAGGCCCATGCATTTCATTTGAGGATTGTGTGTTATACTTTCCAGTATAATTTGCA
Source organism: Phrynocephalus vlangalii (assembly GCA_037367305.1). Classification (NCBI taxonomy): domain Eukaryota; kingdom Metazoa; phylum Chordata; class Lepidosauria; order Squamata; family Agamidae; genus Phrynocephalus; species Phrynocephalus vlangalii. Next base: position 64,457 of record JAWVWN010003851.1, on the reverse strand, counting down.
CTCAGGATTCTTAAGAAAACAAAATACAAGCAATGTAATTAAGTATAATTATAGGACTGTGTAGCACAGCATTAGCTAAATGAATAGATGAGGCTCCCATCTATGTTCCACAGGCGACTCATATCAATCTTACAGCAAAGGGGGGGTATTTTGAATGCAATGAAAGAGGCCTGCTCCACATTGCGGTCTCATGTTAAGAAAGAAACAAACACTTTCTTCATGGCCACGTGCCCTAATAACTATACTATCTCTTTTATGCTTTAGGAGCCAGCTCTGCTTTCTGGAATGTGAAAGGAAAAACGTTGAGGTACCCATCCGTGATTCACTCCTCTCCTGCTGGACCAATTAATTTAGTAAAGAAGTGGGCTAACAGACTCTTGCATAATTCAGTTTTCACTTTCCACCCAGCAGCCATTTCTGACAGCAGGAGACCTAGAGGAAGGGATGAGGGAGGCTGGAAACACTTGATGCATATCGTACACTTCAGAGTCTCATTTGTGCAAGGGAAAGGGTTCTTCAGCAGCACTTGCAGGTGCTCGGCTAGCCTTTGTATAAGGCTCAGCTGTTACTTGCAAATGCTGGCTGAAAGCAGATGGCTTTGCTGTTCCTCCCTCCTCTGAAAGGTGAAGCACTCTCAGCTGGTCCTTTTTGGAGAATGGAATTCAGCCATAGCCCAGAAGCATCCGCTGAGAGCAGGAATCCAGCATAGATTCCTTTTTGCACTCACCATAAGGATGCGGGGAGAGGGCTTCAGAAGAAGCAAACCCTCTATGGGCCCTCTATTGCATAAACAACTTGCAAACCAAAGTTTTCTCTTTTTCTTGTCAAAAAATTGTACTTGGTAATAGCAGCCACATTTTGTGTTATAGCTGCTTCCCCTGAAATCTGTGCAGATCTTTCGTGTTGACCACAAAACCGATGTATAGTAGTTAGTTAGTTAATACTTTATTGATTAGTCCCATTTAGTCCCTTTTACCTATGTGTCTATTTTGTTTATTGTGTATTTGCTTAATAACTTAGATCATTTTACTGCCTCTAAATTACTCTTTCATCATTTCATATGATCCTCTTATCTTCATCTGGTAGACCCTCAAATTCTCCAATAGTTATCTGAATCTCAATAAATGAAAGGTCCAAACATGAAGTATTCTCTTGCTTATTCTGCTTTCACTGAGATGGCTTCCAGAGATGGGAAGGAAATGAAAAATGAAATGCTGTTTTGTTTTTTCATTGCATAACAAAAGGGTAGGATGTGTTTTGTTATGAAATGAAACAAAACATCATTTTTTCCTCTAGGAACAAAAGAATTTGTCCTAGAGGAAATAAAACTGCAAGGAAGCTTCTTCAAGCTCTTACCTGTAAGCCTCCAAATTTGGAGAGGTTTGGGGTTCAGGGGGCTGAGTTACTAAACTCTAAAGGGGGGTCTCCCTTGGACAAAAATCATGCTAATTGAGTCAGGAAGCTGCTAATAGCCCCCACCCATGGGCCATACACACTTTTGCAATTAGCTAGCTGTAGGGACCCTATTTGCAGTTGAATAACTTGCCCCCCTGAAACCCAAACCTCTCCAAATTTGGGGGGCTTACAGGGAAGAGCTTGAAGAAGCTGCCCTGTGGTTTGGGTGCTGATTCATGGCTGTGATTCATATTTTTGAGTGCATAATGTTTTGTTATGTTTATGTGTAGTGTTATTAATTACGCATACACAGAGTTTGGGGGACAACCATCTCTGGTCCCAGGCTGAGTGTCTCTGTGAGTGAGTGTCTGCGTGAGTGCGTGTGTCTCTCTGTGTCTCTGCATGTCTTCATGAGCTGAGTGTGTGTGTGTGTGTGTGTGTGTGTGTGTGTGTGTGTGTGTGTGTGTCTGAGAGCTGCCTGGGACCAACACCTTTATTGATAACAGTAAACAAGTACACACAATGGGATTGGACAGAGGAAATATGATAATGCATTCCATTGGCAGGGGGCAGAAATGCACCTTATCTGGAGGAACATGCTTAGCTAGTGGGGTTTTTTGATAAGGACAGAGGGAAGGAAGTTTTGGGCTCGAGCACAAGCCAGCTGTGTCCTGATTTCTGGGACTGCCCTTGTTTTTCTGGCCTCCTGGGTGAGGTCAGCTCAGGGTCAGCTTAACCACACACTGGGTTTTCCTGCTTGCTCTCTGGACATGCCTGCCCACGGCCTAAGAATGATCCTCAGTGCTGCCAAGTTATTGGGGTTCAGAGCCTATTGGGGTATGTAATCCCCACATTTATGTATTGAAAAAATACAGATTGCAGCCATGTAGCAGCACCAAAACCACAGGGGACTCCTCAAGCTCTTCCTTGTAAACCCCCCAAATTTGGAGAGGTTTGGGGTTAAGGAGGCTGAATAAATAAACTCCAAAGGGGTCCCCCTAGGAGAAAATAATTCTAAGTGAGTTGGGAAGGCACGAATTATGCACCCGTGGAGGGGAAGCGCTATTAGCAGCTTCCTGACTCAATTAAAATGATTTTCTCCTGGAGGACCTCCTTTGGAGCTTAATAACTCAGCATCTTAAACCCCAAACCTCTCAAAATTTTAGGGGTTTACAAGGAAAGGTCCAAAGAAGCTCCCCTGCAATTTTGGGTCCTCTAGGACCCAGGGGAGCCATTACATAGCTTTTTGTTTAGTTTCATTTCATCTTGTTCAAATTTCTTTTAAAATTTTGTTAGTAACAAAACAAAATGAAATGAAACTAATAAAGAAAAATAACAAAACAAAATGAAATGCTATATTTTCATTTTGTGCCCATCTCTAATGGCTTCCCCATCCATGTTCCAACTTTTCTTTAGATTTTCCTTCTCTTCTACTTATTGTTCCACTTTTTTCTGATGAATTGACCTGCAACAGAACACATTCACTTGTGAAAGGATTTGGCAGAGGGTATTCCTTTATTCTCATTATTTCACTGTCATTTCCATTCATCATCAGAAGTAGCATAACTGTTATGTGTTTAACATATAATAGAGTAATTCATAGCTGAAATACTAAGCAGCTAAACTGCATGGCTTGTGATCAGCCTACTCAGGAGTGGTTTTGGTGGTTGAGTGTGTGCATGTGTGTTTGTGTTTAAAGAAATAGATAAAGGCTTAAAAGCTTGATTTTGTCTTTCGGTGGCCAAAAGGCAATGCTTTCCTATTTAAAAACATCCTGAAGAAAATGAACTAAGGATTCCTTCCTTTTAGTGAGGAATAGGATGGCACCTATCCTTTTCTTCAGAGCCAATCTAAAATCACATCAAACACATCTTTGTCATTATACCCTGAAAAAAGAGCTATTTCTTTTTCTTTTTTAGAAAACTAATTCCAATCTCTGGGGGGCAAGATGTTAATTAGTAGCATCGGAGCAGATGGACAGAGAGGCCTAGATGCTTTTCCACCTTACTGGAATGTTTTGGAAAATCCTTCCTCTTGACGCTGCAGCTTCCTGTATATTGAGAAACAACTTCCCTGTGTGATTTTAATGAAGATGCACATGAACTGTCTGAGTGCATGCTTTAATGGGCACAATAAATGTGGTGGGTAGGTCAAGATATCTTAGCATGAAACACATTTTCACGCACAAAAACATTTCAGACATTCTGTACAATGACCTGTGCTGAGAGCAAAAGAGGGGTGTGACCCAGTTGGTCTCCTTGACTCCTTTGACCTCAAAAGACAGAAAGTACAGTCCCTCATTCCCTGGGATGCAATGAAAATCCACAATTGTTCAATATAAGTATAGCCCTAAAACAAGAAATGTATTGGACCCAATTAGATGTTGATATTAGATAAATCTTAATCTTATTTTTATGACAGAGTAACTGTAAGAGCTAGTAAATCCACAGTGACAGTAATGACAATAATTGTGGCAGAATTTCATCAGTTTCAGAGCTTGTAAATTGAGCAGCGTACTTCTTACAAGACACAAATTATTTGACTGAAGCTGGGCCATTGTGAGACAAAATTTGACATGATTATGAGAAACCTGTAACGAAATATTATACAGGATATTAGATAATTGATTCTTAAATGATTAATCGTTATGTCAGCATTTACAGTAAACTAGCTATCACCAATTCATAATAAAGCATTTCTATCATATTTTGCATGACTTTTAAAAGTTCTTTTCTTTCCTCTAACCTCAGAGACTCACAGAGAAGGCAATACATAGTTATTTTTATTTATGACCTACCTCTATTTATTGTGCAAATCACACTATATTATAGTGTAATATATATATTAGAGATGGGCATGAATAAAAAAAATGGCATTTCGTTTTTTGTTTTTGTTTTTGTTGAGAGGTCCATTTCGGTTCGTTTCCTTTTTTGTGAATTTTTGGAAAAATTTCATTTTTGTTTTTCTTTTTTTGGTTTTCGTTTCTACCCGCTTTCTGCACGATTTTTAAAGCATTTCTGTGTGCAGGCGTCCCCCAACGCCCCAGACCAGAGGGAAAACACTAAAAAAAATGATGCTGGCAGAGACACAGTATAGACTAGGTATGCAGGGAGGCTGCAAAGGCAGCGGCGGGCGTTGCCCAGGGTGCAAGGCAGCCACAGAGTGAATCCACTGCGGGGCAGGGCAGGGTACTCACTGAGAGGTACACAGCACACACGCACACAGGGAGGCTGCAGGACTGAAGCTAGATTCGGAGAGACAGCAATCCCACCCTAACTCCCACCGGAGACTGCAAGGAGGACGGGGGCTGCCAGAGCTTTTTATGCCCTCTGACTGCCAGACCCGCCCAGTCTGCAACCTGGGCATGCTATTGGTTGAACATGATCCCATCACATGGCTTACCTCCATTTTGTGGCTGGCAACATCCATTTTGTCATCCTTAAAGGGAAAAGAAAAATACATTCCGATAGTAGAAGAAAAAAACAAACGTTTTAAGGACTGCAACCCCCTGGTAGGTAATAATTTCAAGTAATTATCGCATTATCGCATTATCACTGCATTTTTAAGGATGTCCATGGCGTTTTAATACCCAATAAATCAATATTAGGCATCTGGGAGCCATTTTGGGTCGATGTCCCCTAACTCCCCTTAAAGGAAAAAAAATACAGGGATCTGAGAAAAGACATAAATGCATGTTTTAAGGACCCCCCCCCCCCGGTAGGTATTATCAGACAGTATAAATAATTATTGCTGTGTTTTTATGGATGTCCAGGGCTCATTTCATTGTGCATTGCCATTAACGAAAATGAAATGTAACAAACCCAATTTTCATGGTTCTGTTCGTTTCGTTCCATTTTCATCACAATTTTTGTTAGTTGTTTTGTTACGTAATGGAACAAATAACAAATAACAAATAACGAAAATGAAAAAAGTTCGTTTCGTGCCCATCTCTATATGATATAATTGTCATGTAATATTCCATGTGTCAGTTGTAATAAACAATGTAATGTCATGAAAGTATTGCAGTACTTTCAGTGTTGCATAATCTATGCAGCTGGATAAGATTTTCTCTCAAAATTGTTCTACAAGACCAATTTGCCCTGGGGATTCCACTGTGGAAGAAATGGGGAATAATGCTAAATATAAACCTGGCCTTACAATACAGGGACAAAGGGCATATTTTGCCAGTATATTGCTCTTCGAGCCCAACTGGGTAATACATTTTATCACTTAGAATATGAGAATCCTTTATAGGCAAAAGTTAAAGAGGTCTGCAGGAGTCAGTGAGCTCAGCACTTGTCAAAGCAGGAAATTCCTGCCTAGACTGTCCCTGACAACATTAGTTTAGCCACCTCTACTGTTGAAGAATCCACCACCTAATCCATCTCTCCCTCTAGGAAGTTCTTCCTAATGTTGAGTCAAAGTCTCCTTTCCTGCAATCTAAACCCATTTACTTCAGCTTCTTGCCTCAGGAAGTGCAAAATGCAAGCTCACTGCATATGCCATGTGGTAGCCTTTTAGACATGTCTGGTTATTGAGGCATATAGCACTAAAGAAATGCCGCTGTAGGAGGGGAATCAGGATAAATGGATACTTGACACATTCTGCTTAACATCTGGTTTGGTCCTTAATTACTTTATCTCATGGAAATCAACAAGAGCCATTGAGAGCCATTAAGATCTAAGTTCATCAGCCTAGCTCTGCCTTTTCAACAGTTTGATGAAACACCAGAAATGAGGCAGATCCTCAGAAACCCATTTATATTTGTGAAAAAAAAGTCTTTTTTTAAAATGCAGTGCAGTCAACACAGATTTAGGTCCTGAACAGGATTAAGCATTCAAAAATGTCAGAGTAAATGAATCACTGAGGAAACAGAGCTCCCTATTTTGTCTGTTTAAACGTATTTCAGGAGAAGCAAATATATTGGGACAAAATGGTGTGTGGAATCCCTTTAAAATGCTGTCATCTATACCTGAATATTTTCTGCTTCCTTAGAAATTCTTGACATGTGTCTTCTCATTTGGAATCTCCAAATTAGTCTCAATATTTGGCTTGAGGTAACAATGACTACCAGTGATTAATATTCCACCCAAGGTGAAAGGCACTTATAATAATTTAACACATAACCTTTCTGGCAAGATAACATGCCCTGAGCATACACATGTCCAAAGAAAACAATACCCTGTGCAAACAAGGGCTAAGTGGATAAAAAACATATGCACATTTTTTTTCTGATTACTTGGTCTGTGAGCCATTAAATAATGTAGTTTTGACTGGTTGTGTGATGAGCTAATTCACCTCAAATGTCACTTGAATTCCATGTAGTGTATCTCAAATATTTCCCCTTCACTTTACCTATTTCAACTAAAGATGAAATTAAATTGCATAGATTATCCTGCATTACTTATTCCATCATATATCTTGAATATTTAATTGGATCTGCAATAGAGAGAAATGTAAACAGTTTTGATTAGACAGTTCCATTACCTGTCACTCCAATTGCAATTAATCACAGAATCCACATTCTTGTTTTAATACAACAGGCTCTTGCCATCCAAAGTTCTGAGGACAAGTTTCCCCATGTTCTGTGCATTGTTCATTAGCTCCTAATCCATTGTCCTTGCTAGCTATACACTAGTAGTGCAGAATTGGTAGTGCAACCTGTTCTTCTTTCTTGTAGCAGTAAAACTCACAGGCATAATAACATATGACAAAAGTTGTACAGATCTCCAGCTGCAACTCCTAGCAGGATTATGCACTTGTTGGCAACCATGAAGGGCCATCAATCCCTTGATGCTGTATGTTCTCCATTACACCATTTCAGTTCTCAGAGATCCAAACAGAGAATAGATTTGAAATTATCATTGTGTGAGAAAGGCATGCTCTTGCTACATACATGGAGTCCCTGCCCAATATTACTTACATACTAGGGATGTCAAGAAGTCTAACAAAGTTGTTGTTGTTCAGTCATTCAGTCATGCCCAACTCTTCGTGACCCCATGGACCAGAGCTCGCCAGGCCTTCCTATCTTCCACTGCCTCCCGGAGTTTGGTCAAATCCATATTGGTTGCATCGATGACACCATCCAACCATCTCATTCTCTGCCGTCCTCATTTCCTTTTGCCTTCGATCTTTCCCAACATCAGGGACTTTTCCAAGGACTCCTCTCTCCTGGTGTTAACAAAGTTAGTTGTTCTTAATAGGGCAGACACAAAATGTTGCGAGGAACCACTGGCCTCCATAAGATTTCTGAACCTCTGCCATGAAAAGAAGACAACACTTCTGCTTTTTTGTGAGTATTTCTGAAATTGGCCACAGCAATAATAAGATATCTCCCCACAAAACTAGTGCCTTTTCTAGCAAAGCATGTATATCCACAACAAGTGCAGGAGGACTGGCTGATCAATCAAAAGGATGCACACACCCTGTCTGTCTGTGAAGATTCTCCATTATCCAGGTAAGGTTATCAGGACGTTGAGTCATGGCAAGTGGACTTCTTTTCTTTTTTTTTTAAATATATTTTTATTTATTTCTTATCATCGGAATCCCTACATAGGATGGGGGATGGGTGGGGTGGAAAATCTAAGGATAAAAGCAGGGAAAGTTCAAGTGGTATATTTACAATATTTTTCTATATATTAATACACAGACTATATTTTAATTTCCCAATAGTGTTGGAGTCTCTCTTTTTTTTAGTTTTTTAGTTCTTTTTCGTAAAAAGTATATAGTGGTTTCCAGCAGTCTCTTGCCTTCTGTAACTCTTTGTCCTTTATCAGTTCTGATGTTATGTCCATTTCAGCTGCTTCGAAGAATTTTTTCCAAAAGTTCTTGTCTGGTTGGTGTTTCTGCAACTTTCCAATATTTGGCATATAAAATTCTTGCTATTGTGACAGTATACATTAACAAATGCTTTATCTTAACATACTTAATTTCTGTCATGATATTCAATAGAAATATTTCTGGTTTAAATGGAACTGTATAGCACAGCATTTTTTGTAAGATCTCATATATCATTTTCCAATATCTCTTTGCTACATCACAAGTCCACCACATATGATAAAAAGACCCTTCTTTGTTGTTACATTTCCAGCATTTATCTGAGGTATTTCCATATATTTTTGCTATTTTTGTGGTATCATATACCATCTATAAAACATCTTATATATGTTTTCTTTTAAATTTATTGCCTTAGTAAATTTTACATTACACTCCCATAACTGGCTCCATTGTGCTAATTCAATATTATGTCCTAGATTTTGTGCCCATAGTATCATACAGTCTTTCACAATTTCATCCTGCATTTTCAACTCTAACATGTATTTATAAATTTTCTGAATCAGCTTTCCCTCTGTTCCCAAGAGCAGTTTATCCAGTTCAGGTCTCTCTATATAAAAACCCTCTTTCTTATCTTTAACAAACCTCGAGGTCAATTGTGATTTTGCCCACCAATCTAATGTCACTTTTGGATTTTGGAATTCTTCCTCTGACTTTAGTTCCTTTTCATTTTTCAGTATTTCACAGTATCTCACTAATTTGTTTTCATTCATCAGTGTCGGTTGTGTAAATGCTTCTATTGGTGACACCCATCCAGGTATTTTTCTATACACTTGTCTCTGAATATTTTCCCACATCCAACAAAGTGCTTTTCTCACTATGTGATTTCCAAAATATTTCTGTTCCTTAGCTTTCTTATACCAAACAAATGCGTACCACCCCAACCTTAAATCATGGCCTTCTAATTTCAAGATTCTCTGATTTTCTAGCGTAATCCACTCCTTTATCCACACCAGTATACAAGCTTTGTAATACAATTCACAGTCTGATAGGCCACAACCTGCTCTAGAAGTATCATCTTGTAGAGCTTTTTTACTGATCCTTGGTTTTTTCCCTTGCCATATGAATTTCATTATTACTTTTTCTATCTCCTTGAAAAATGTTTATTTTAATAGCAATGGAATCATCTGAAATAAAAATAATTTTGGAAGTATCATCATTTTAATTGCGGCTATTCGTCCCAGTAATGATAAATGCAGTTTGCTCCATTTTTCCAGATCTATTTGTATATCCTTTAAAACTTTTAGATAGTTATCTTGCCATATCGTACTTCCTTTTTTGGTTATCTTTATTCCCAGATATGTAATAGTCTTTTCCTCTTTAAAATGTGTTTGCTCCACTAATTCTCTAATTTCTTTTGCTGTCATATTCTTTGTTAACATTTTAGTCTTTTCTTGATTTATCTTCAAACCAGCCATTTCTCCAAAGCTCTTTATAGTTTTCAACAGGCATTCCACTGAGTCATTGGGGTCTTCTAATATGAAAACTTCATCGTCAGCATATGCCTGCAACTTATATTCTTCTTCCTTTATTCTTAACTCTTTTATCACCTTCTGATCTCTTACTTGTTGATTTAATACTTCTAATGTCAAGATAAATAGCAGCGGAGAGAGTGGACAGCCCTGACGTGTTCCTTTCTCTATCTCTATCTTCTCTGTCATATCCATATTAATTTTCACCTTAGCTTCTTGTTTTGTGTATCTAGCTTCAATGTTGTTCCTAAATCTTTGGCCTACTCCTATGTGTTTTAAGTGGCTTAGCATAAAATTCCAATTAATATTATCAAATGCTTTCTCTGCATCAAGGAATATCAGTGCCATTTTCTTTTCTGGATGTGCCTCGTAGTACTCTAAGGTGTTAAGAATTATCCTCATGTTATTCCTCATCTGCCGCTTTGGCAGGAAACCCATCTGATCTTGATGTATCGCTTTCACTAGAAGTTTTTTTAATCGTGTGGCCAGAATTGATGCATAAATTTTATAATCTACATTTAACAAAGAGATAGGTCTATAATTTTTTATCTCTTTAGGGTCAGTATTCTCTTTATGTATCAGTGATATTGTTGCTTGAGTCCATGTTTTTGGTATTTCTTTTCTTTCAGTGATATCTTCAAGTAATTTTTGTATGGTAATAATATAATCTCTGTCATTTGTTTGTAAAGTTCAGCGGGCAGTCCATCTGGACCCGGAGCCTTCCCATTTTTTTGACTTCTAATCGCTTCTACAATCTCATTACAAGTTATTGGTTCCTCTAGTGCTTTCCTTTGTTATTCTGTTAATTTTATCCTACTATATTTTCCTAAATATTCTTCCTGCGTTTCTTTGGGCACTTCTTTTTGTGAGTAAAGTTTTTGATAGAAATCCTTCACTATCTTCTTCAGTTCCTCATGGTCAAATTTTTCTTTTCCATCTTTATCCTTTAAGCTTTGTTTATGTGTTTTCTCTTTTTCTTTTCTAAGTCTATATGCCAACCATCTTCCTGGTTTGTTTGCTGTTTCAAAGAAATCTGCCCTTGCGAATTTTATGTTTTTTGCTATTTCTTCTGCCCATAGCGTATTCAGATAATGTTGTTTCATTTTCACCCTTGCCTTTAGGTCTTCCTTTTTTGGGTCTTGTTTTAATCCTTTTTCACATTCTTCTATAAACCTTACTGCTTCTCCCCCCCCCCCCCGTTCTCTTTCTCTTTTCTGCTGTGTTGCAAATCTAATTATTTGGCCTCTTAGAACAGCTTTGCCAGCATCCCATACAGTAGACATAGGAATTTCTGGACATATATTTTCCTTAAAATAAAACTTCATTTCCACAAGTGGACTTCTTTTCTTGAGAGACTGAATTGTTTCACTACTCATCCAAGCAGCTTCATCAGTCAGAACTGCTGAAGGTGATTGAATGAGTAGAGAAGCATTTCAATCTTTCAGTAAAAGTCCACTTGACATGACTCAACTTCCAGATGCACGTAGTCTGCTACATCTTTTTTCTCATCTTGATTTTGAAAATTTAAAATGTTTAAAGCTATAAGGGGGGAAACATTCAGCTCTTGCCCCCTGTTTTTTCAGCCCCAATACAAATATTTATATCCATCCTTCTCTGCTCAGGGTGGCTACCAATAGTAAAAAGCAATAGAAAAGTACCATCCAAAAGTACAGCATTTGCAAAATATAACTGATCTGTAGGCAAATGACCCTACATCTGCTGATTCCCCAACCACTGATTCAGTTATCCATGGTTGTTGATCAGGGTGCAGAGGATGCATGTACAAGCCTGGCAGTGAAGAAGGAAAAAAGAAAGAAAACTTACCAGTGCTGATGCCAGCCAGCCATGCCCCTTGCTGTCATCACTGCATGCTGGCTGCCCTCCAGGTTGGTGGGATGGGGACTTAAGATGACCTGCCTGGTCAATCGGCCTTTGAACTTTCCACTTGGGTCCCGGGCAGTGGACCAGAAGTTTGAGCTCAAGCATGAAGTTCAAAACTTCCGGTCCTCCACCCGGGACCTAAGCACAAAGTTCAAAGGCCAGTTGGCCAGGCGGACCCTCTTAAGTCCCCATCCCACCCCTCTGGATGGTAGCTAGTAGATATGGGCACAAAATGAGCAATTTTTTCATTTTCATTTTCATTTTTTTGTTTTGTTATGTAACAAAATGAAAAATGAATTTTGTCTCCAAAATGAAACGAACCGAACCGAAACAACAGAAATTTTGTCGTGCGTTTCGTTTTCGTTGCGGCAAATACATTGAACTGTAATGAATGCTAACGAAACAGCAATTTTTCGTTTTTGTTTTTTCATTTCATTACATAACGAAACGAAAATGAATTTTTTTGCAAAAAATTCACAAAAAACGAAAATGAACCGAAACGGACCCCCTAAACAACAAACAACAAATGAAACACCATTTTTTTGAGTCGTGCCCATCTCTAGTAGCTAGCATGCAGCAGTGGCTGTGAGGAGCATGGCTGGCCAGTGGAGGCAGCGGTGAGGGTGAGAGCAGTCAGCTTGTGGTAGTGCCAGAAAGTTTGTTTTCCTCCTCACCACCGCCAATACCCCTGCAGGCTGTCTGTTGAGCCCAGCAGCAAGAAGGATGGCTGGCAAGTGGTGGCGGTGAGGAGGTTGTGTGGTGGCATTGAGGAAGGTGGCTAGCTGCCATCCCCATTGGTGAGCAGAAAGGGGAAAAAAAACCTTTATTCCCTCCTTGCCTCTGATGCTGCACTAACCAGCATTTGGGGGGGGGGGTTGTCAGGCTGAAAGATTTCAACCTGGCACCCCACTATCCACTAGCATTTGCTCTTATCCTTGGATTTTGCTATCCGTGGGTGGTCACGGAACCAATCACCATAGATACGGTGGTCCTACTGTACACAAAACTGGGGGGGGGGGAGTCTGCCTGAGCAAGATCTTTGCCATATTGCAAAATGCTGTTAAAAGGGCAGGCAGATGACCCTTTCAGTGCAAGAAGTTCCAGAGTTTGCTGTAACTACTGAGAAGTTCCCTCCCTCCCATAAACAGTTCATTCATTATAGTGGGATCACAAAGAAATTCCTCTCCATCCAATTGCTGGGCCTGAGAGGAATGGGGTGGGAGAAGGTAATTTCAAAGGATCTCTTTGTCTTGACTGAAAAACTATTTTAAAAAATCTGGTGCTCTAGTCACCTTGCATTAGGGGGGAAAGGGTCACTATACAGGAGAAATTTGAAAAATTAGAATACCATCCAAATGTTCATTTATGTCAGTAAGTCAACTCAAAAGGTGAAGCTAATATATGAGATAGACTCATTACATGCAAAGCAAGATATGTCAAGGCTTACTTTGGTATAATTGTGATGATGATTATGGTGTACGGCTTATGAAAAACCCAAATTCACAATCTCAGACAATTAGGAGATTACATGAAAGCAATAAAACAAGGATTGGAAATAGAACAATATTGGACCTTCGAAACGTATAAACATGCATATGTACTCAGTACTTGATTTGGGCCCCTTTTGCATCAATTACTGACTCAATGCAGTGTGGCATGGATGCTATCAACCTGTGGCACTGCTGAGGTGTTATGAAAGACCAGGAAAGCTTCAAGAGCAGCCTTCAGCTCTGTTGTATTGTTTGGTCTCATGTCCCTCATCATCATTTTTTTGAGTTTCACCCTGTATGCACATACAGAAGCCTCTGGGCTCTGCAGGACAAGATGAAGAAACAGTACTCCTCAGTTTTTCTAGTGTGTATCATGTGGTTACATCTGAGTTTCTTCTTGCCTTTTATATCTCCTTTCTGGAGAAATTGCTTCATTTCATTGCAATGTAAAATTAACTAACACCATCCCCATTTGAGCAGTGAATTGTGATGAACCACATCTACCCCACATTCAAAGTCATAAACTGCTATCAAAAATGATATATTGTTCTTTGTTTTCAGAGCATGGTATACCAGGAACAGCAGCCTGGTGTCATATTATAATAGAGCATAACAGCCAATCATCCGTGGCACAATTTATCATATGATAAATGGGGAGGAGGAAGGGATGACTGAAAGTAGAGAATTATTTTTTCCCAGTGTAGCATTAAATGATAAAGATAAATACTTAAAATAGACTTAAAAGTAAGTTTCAATCAATCTTATTTTAAAAAATAACTTTGTAAATTTTAATATTACAAATTTACAAAGTTTTTTTAATCAGATGGATTAAAAGCTTACTTCTATGTTAAGTATTTATCTTTATCATTTAGTGCTCTATCTATCTATCTATCTATCTATCTATCTATCTATCTATCTATCTATCTATCTATCTATCTATCTATCTATCTATCTATCTATCTATCTATCTATCTCTTTGACAGTTTTAATGCCCTGAAAAACAGGATTTCTAAAATTACAATGAACCTTGAAGGATCACTATTGTTCCTTGTATCAGCTTTGGATTCCCTTCTACAACTATTATAGTAGGGATAGAAAAGACATTTGCATTGATCACTCATTCCCCCCCCCCCCCCGCCCCAAAGCTGGAATTTATCCAGACCATTGCCTGGAGGACTCTTTTAGAGAAAGCCTGCCAGTATGTTCCACTTGTCTGCACAATTGAAGAAATACAATTCTCTCTCTCTCTCTCTCTCTCTCTCTCACACACACACACACACACACACACACACACAAACACACACACACACACACACACTGTGTATATATGTAGAGAAGCACAACTAAAAGCATGCATCTTCAGAAAACACATACAAACATGCTTTATACTCTAAGGTAAATATATATAGAACTGTGTACATCATAGAAATGGAGTATTGATTTGACAAAGTGCAATCCAAAAATTTGTTGTGATTCAGAAAAGTCTCAATATTTTTAACCTTAAAGACCCTATTGTACTCCCATTGAACAAGGTCAGGACCTTGAAAAAATCAGGATTCCAAACCACACAGTTTCATCCACATCTATTTCATGGATAGTGAAGAATCTCCACTTCAGATGCATTGTCCTCTACACAAACATAATAACATATGAAATAGAGGGCAGGGGCTAGAACCCTCCCTTCCATCCATGGTGAGTACATATACACACAATTTGACCTGCCTAAATAGTAGTTCACCAGCTAGATGCCCTAAGCACATCTGATCTTGCCTGATTTCATAAGCTAAGCAAGGCTGGCCCTGGTTAGTACATGGATGGGAGACCACCAGGGAATACCAGGTGCTGTAGGTGCCTGGAGTAGGAACTGGCAAACCACTCCAGTATTCCGGCCAAGAAAACTCCATGGACATGGAGTCACAAAGAGTCAGTCACGACTGTAACAACACAACACACACACACAAACAGAAGTGCAGTCTAATTTTTGGACTTGGAATAAACAATATATTTTATAAAAAACCTCTCATCTAAGATCAAAGAACTGTATAAAATGTATGATGGGATACCCCATTACAACTTCCATCAAAGAGAAAACCTGCTGTGCAATGTCTCTGGTTTAAAATCCAGTATTTAACTTCCACAAACTTGTTTTTGTTACCTTGATTTTACCCTGCCTCTCTTCTCATCTCTATGAAATTCTCTTCCCATCAACCAAAGTCGTGCCCCTTTCGAAACTAGCCATCTGAATAGAGAGAGTTTGTTTCCAGAACACCACATTCAATGTGTCAAATCTGCAAAGCAAGACTAAAACAATTTGCTTCCTGAGACAAAGGACAAGATATTGCCCCCTGTATCCATGTCCAAAAAAAGTGACAGGACTAGACTTTTGGCAGTGAGGAACTGCTTATTCAACATTTCCCCTCACATCTGAGTGCAGCAGGTTTGTGGGATAGCCTGTGTAGCACACACAACTCTGTCCTGCAAGAGATATGAGTGTCTGGGCATAAGACAGAAACGGTTGAGAGTAGCCATTGCTGTTCCTCAAAACCTGCAGCCTTAGAGAATGGTTTCTCTCTTCCTTATGGTAGAGCCAGTCTAGGACAATTTGCATGTGTGTCTCATTTCATCATCTTCACACTGCAACACTTTTGTTTGGAGTATGATGACTCTTAAGGTCAGTGACAAATTGTTATAGAAAACTGAATTGTTGCCTCAGAGCTTTATAGATGTTGACTTTTCAAATATCTTGCTTGTGAGTGACCCTTGATCTTGATACATAGAGATTGAACTGTTTAGCCTACATAATTGTTTGTGCTGAACACAGCTCTGTGGAACCCTAACTGTTCCCTCTTATACTACGTGACCTTGTGATATCATTTCTGAGTAAAAATCTACCCAGACTCAGGAATGTAGTAAACCTTGGACCTATACAAACAGAGGGATGAGGTTGATCTTCTGATGCATCTGGTTCCTAAGTTCCAGGCAAAATCTCAATGATCTTGTGACTGAGTTTAAAGCAGCTTAAAAGAGCAGAAATGTGTCCCTTGGCATTTTGGCTTAGTGGTGTTGGGACTCCAGGTGCAGCATCTCATATCACATCTAGACCACTGTTCTAATTTCTGGTTCTTCAGTGACCCACTGAATGTATAGACCATACGAACCACACCAATAAATGTCCATGCAATCAGGTGATCACAAAGAAATACTGGGAAAGAAGTTCAACCATTCACAGACTGGAAGGAAACTTTATACCCATTGGAATAAAGCTATAAGAGGCAATTATTTCTTAAAATAGGGATAGAGAATGTGGTCATACAGATGTTAGTATACTGTAATTCCCATGAGCCCTAGTGATCACTAATGAATATGTGCCCATTTTTCATCCTCATTCCAAAAAGAATGGAAAAGGATGCAAAAGCACCCATTGAAAAATGATTGATGACTACATGTCATCACTAGGGATATGCAGGGGAAACATTTCCAGTAGACAGCAATTTCTCTTCTTTTATTTCAGGATGGTTATGGAGAACAGACCCTTTGCTAAACCCCAAGACACCCAAGTACTGTAATCATGTGCAGTTTTATTTTAGGTTTGATTTTCAGTTCCCCAGCATGCAGGTCCTACCTGTGAAGGAAAAATGACAGGTAAGCAAGGAAAAAGGAAGGTGTTTCAGTGTGATGGAAATGAGATAACAGGGGAAGAATGGGGGCTGTTGCAGCAATGGGACATGGGAGATCCCATGGGCATTCGTGTGAAATCTGTAAGTTTTGGCATCTCCTCTTTCAGAATCCCAAAACTTATGGATTTCAGATGCTTTCTGCTGGGAAAGACAGAAACGGTGGCAGAAAGAGCCTCTTTCATGGGATTTCTCATTCAGAGTAACCCCAAAGTCACAACCTTATCTATTACTTTTGCATAAGAGCACAAGAGATCAGCACATCTCTGTCAACAGCCACATTACCAAATGAAGAGAGAAAAAGGTGGGGTGACTTCTGGTTCCAGTTATACCGTGGCAAGATAGCTTAAGAAGTTCTGTGGTCAGGTCAGGTCAGGTTTTTATTGCGGTATAAAACCATAAAATTCATTAAAAGTCATTAAAACATGATTGCAAAATTGTAGAGTTACAAAAACAGTGTAGATATAACAATATACATAGAAATATTAAAACGAAAAAAGAAACTAAACCAGTAAAAGAAAATAGATAATTTTCTACTTAAAACTAGCCCACCTTCTTAGAATGGAATTTAATCAGGTGTAAGCAGAATTTGGCTATTTGTTTGGTAATAAAAGAGTTTTCATCACTTAAAAGTCTTTCCAGGGCCATCTCGTTTGGGTCTACTGTAAGTCTAAGCATGGGTGAATGAATCTCTCTCTATAAAGATTGTGAAGAGGACAACAAAAAAACATATGTACCATAGATTCCACCTCCCTTTGGGAGCACATGCAGCGTCTATCTTCATAGGGAATTTTCTTATATCTCCCTTCTAAAACCATTGAAGGAATAACTGAACAGCGGGCTAAAGTGAAGGCTCTCCGATAAGCAGGCTCTTCCAGTTGTAAGAGATAGTTGGCCATTCTCATAACATATCTGGTCTCCATTGGAGCCCTAAACAAAGGGGATTGTGCTATATCTCGTTGGTGCTCAATGTGTTGGATCCTTTGTTTAATAAGTGCTTTGGCCTGTGTAGTACTCTGAACCAATAGGTCATCTATTGAGAGCCCCATAGATTCTAATTTTCTTTTTAAAGTTTGTATCCACCTAGGTTCAAAAGGGTCTTGGTTTATTAAAGGGAGAAGGTATTTTTGGTCTGAGAAGCTCTTAAGCCACTGACAAACAGAGGCAATAAGTATTCTGGCTTCTAGTTTCATTTGACCCAGTTCTAATCGTATCAAAGCGTTGGAAACACCTGGAGGGACTTGTAAGATAGAACGGAAGAACTTGGATTGTACCTTCTCTAACACAGCCAGATCAACCAGAGATATTCCTGTATAGGTGCCATATAGGAGCTGAGCTACGACTTTGTGTTGGTACAGCCTTAATGCTGCTGGAACAAAGAGACCTCCCTTTGTTCGGAAGAATCTCACAATAGCATTAGCAGACTGCTCAGCCTTCTCAGCTCTCCAATTACAGTGTGCATTGTTAGCCCCAGATTCTTGCACGATCACCCCCAGATAGGTGAATTTATGCACTTGCTCAACTTTCTTCCCTTTTATTATCCAAGATCTTACTTTTGGCCGTCTGCCGAAGGCCATCACTTTTGTTTTATCACAATTAATAGTCAAGTGTTCTTTATCACAGTAGGCTGTGAAGCTATCCAAGGCCCTTTGGAGACCTACTGGAGACCTTGATAGAATAACAGTATCATCAGCATAAATCAGTATTGGGAGGTGCCGTGAAGCAAGCTTTGGTGGGTGAAATTTTAAGTCACTCATATGCTTCACCATATTGCTTATATAATAGATGAACAATGTGGGGGCCAACAGGCAGCCTTGCCTGACTCCCTTGGAGGTTTTGATAGAATTTGTTAGTAAGCCTTGTGGGTTACATCTTACTTTAAGGTATGTTTCCTGATGGAGGGCTTGGATAAGGTAAAGAAGTCTTTTGTCAATGCTAGAAGAGCCTAGTTTTTGCCATAACCTCTGCCTTGAGATAGAGTCAAAGGCGGCCTTCAGATCTATAAATGCAGCATATAGGGAGATTGGGCCTTTAGAGGCATATTTTTCAATTAATTGTTGGAGTATCAGACAGTGCTCCATTGTCGCTCTTCCTCCTCTAAAGCCTGCTTGTTCTAATGGAATGCATTCTTCTTGCTCAAGCCATAATTCTAGTTTTTCTAAGAGATGTCTTGTGTATAGCTTACTAATGATGTTTAGCAGGCTGATGGGTCTATAGTTTGCTGGGTCTTTCTTATCACCTTTCTTATAAATTGGAACCACAATAGCCATCCCCCATTGCTTGGGAATCCGGCCAGATTGGTCTATAAATATGAATAATTCTGCTAGATAATGTGCCCACCAATCCACATTTTCTTTGAGGACTTCAGGTGGAATTCCATCCGATCCTGGAGCCTTTCCTATTTTTAGACGGCCAATATGGTCTTTTATCTCTCTTGGGCTGACTGGGGACCATATAGGCAGATTCCTTAGATCTCCTATAGGAGTGCCTTGCACAGAATCATCATAGAGATTTTGAAAAAAAGTGGCCCATTTATTTGCTGGAACATGCATATCTAGTGGCGATGAATTCTTCGCCCTTCCAGCATTAATAAGTTTCCAAAACTGAGCTGAGTTCTTTTGTTTGGCTGACTGGATTAGCTCCTCCCATAAGTTCCTTACATGCTCTTTTTTCTTCCTCTGAATGGTGGTTTTATATAATTTCTTTTGAGCTAGCAGCTGAAGATGTATTTCAGGTCTTTCCTCCTGACCTTTGTTCAGGGACAGATGGTACAGGATGTTAAGCTCTTTTTTAACTTGTACACATTCATGGTCAAACCAAGGTTTCGTGTTCCTATAAGCAGGGTATACTTTGTTCTCTGAAGGGACAGTCAAAACGGAGTTTACTTCCTGGGTCAAAGCCTGGAAGTTTACAAGAGGGTCTTGCTCTGGACTTAAGTTACTAAAGAGCAAGAGATGATATTGCAATTTCTCTGTAGTTAGTATTTCTTTCACTTTGGTACTACTGGTGCTAGACCATTTTAACCTTTTTCCTATAAGTTCTAGCTGTGGAGTATACTGGTCCTTTGGTTGTGTTGGATTCAGAGGAAGAGACAGTTTTAGGCTTAGTGGTAGATGATCCCCTTCCAAGAATGGCAGAATTTTAAATGTTTTAATCCTAGGTAGTAAAACATTGCAGACAAGCATATAATCAATAGAACTAGCCCTCTTACCTGCCATAAAAGTATATTAACCTGGGCAGTCCCCATAGAATGCCCCATTAAGAATATGAAGCTCTCTCCTACGTGATAACTTAGCAAGGCATGCGCCTGCATAGTTCGCCTTTGGGTCTTTATGTGCGTGTAGACAGGAGTCCATATGATTCCCCATATAGATCCTCTAAGACCAGATTATATTTCTTTGCTAGAGATATATCATTTGGTCCAACTCGGGCATTAAAATCACCTGCCAACAAGATTTCTGCTTCGGGACACCCAGCTAACAGATCTGATATATAGTTATCTAAGGCTGACCAGTTTTCTTCAATAGAGGATTTCTTTGTTCTAGGTGGAAGATAGGCATTTATTATAAGAAGGCTGCCGTTCACCCAGCTCATCAGTACAGCCATTGCCAGGTGGGCTAAAGGTGGTTTCAAAACACATTTTACCTTTAAGGTAGTTGAAACAAATATAACCAGCCCACCCATTAATCTTCCAGGACCTATCCCAGCAGATGCCTCTAAGTTAAAAGAATAATAACCATTCAGAAGAGGCGTTTCTGCTGTCCATGTTTCCTGCAGAAGGATAATGTCATACACTTTCTTTACGAAAGGAACATCCATATATGAGTGGAGGCAACGTTGCCATCCAGCTACATTCCAAGAGAGAATTTCAATTGTATTATCATCTGCCCTCATATGTTGTCTCAGTGACAGATTATTGTTTGAATCACTTTGGGGGAACAAAATGTGGTCATATTGAAAGGAAGCTTGGCTCATCGGATGATTTAGATCCCTCTGCTTATGAGTTGAGGGAGAGGTAAAAGGTGCTGGGGTTGAGCCAAGCTCACAATTGGAAAAATTTAAGAGTTCAGCTTTGCACATGGCTAAATTATTATCCCCAAGTCAGTCTCGCTGGAACCAGCCCCAATTATCCTCTGCATAATGTCTCTGCCACCAATAAGGAGGAGTTTCGGTAATTTGGTTGTTGAAGGTGTCCAAGCTTCTCTGAGTTTTGTTCCATTTTGTGTGTTTTGGTTTACTCCACACATTCTTCTTCCTTCTAGGATTTGGGACAGTGGGTCTAGGTCTGATCAACACTGGGATAGGCTTACTCATATAGGTGTCCAGCTTTGTAGATTCTTGGGAGGCTCCTATCAATTCAGAATTCTTCCTTAATGCTGACTGTTGTTGTTGAGCCTTTTCCCCTGTAAGTCTTGCTCCTTTGGGTGACTACCTCCCTCTTGCTTCTGGACATGGCTGGCAGGTGAAGGCATCTCTTCTACTGCTGTCCCCGACACTGGTGACTGTCCCCCCTGTCTTTCTTTTAGCTTTAACTTCTTATGATGTGAACTGGATTTACCCTGTTTGGATCTCTTAGGATGATCTCTGGGCTCTAGCTGTTTGAATAAAGGTTTAAAGTCCATCCTCCTGTTCCCCTTGGCATAATGGTTGCTATCTATTTTGCTTCTGCATTTCCTTTTCTCCATCGTTGACAGGGGTAGCTTCTTTTGTGAGGGATCTTTCTTCTTGTCTTTTGTTCTTAGCCCACCATCATGCATCTCCACAGTTCTTTGTGTGGGACCCTTTACCTCAATGAGGGTGGAGCTGGTATAACTGGCAGCATCCCCTTCCGTGTCAACAATGGGTGGGATCAGGAGAGGTGATCTGGTTTGCATAATAGTTGATGGACCAGCACACAAAAGCAGCTCTTCCATATTTAACCCTGTGATTTTGTTGATAGTTTCAGGGGATAAGTTGTAGAATTCCACTTCGTCTGTTGGAGGCAGGTGGTCAACAACATTCTCCCTTTGCCCTGTACTCTGGGTTGTCAATTCAGGTGATTTTTTGGCTTCTAGCAAGCATTCAAGCATAGTCACAATAAGCTCTTTAATGTCCTTTAGTAGATCTCTAATTTCATCAACAGATTTCTGATTTAATGAGGGGTCATTGTCCCTAGTACAAGAGGGCGTGTCTAGGTTTGTAAATGATGCAGTGGTGTCTTTTTGCAAATTGTTGACCACAATATTCTCAATTGGACCCACAGGGGAGTATAACGTTTCTATTGTCCTTAGTTCACCAAAATCAGCATTTAAATTATTTTCCAAGTAGCTGCAATCCAGGATTTGATAGTCCTTCATAACACTTGCTGGTAAGTCTATTGACTGTGTTCCATACATCCCAGAAGGGGTCAGTCTGCTTTGATCCACCCTAGTTGTGGCAGGTTCCCCTCTTTTGAGATAATCAGTTACAGTGGTTTGCTTCATCTTGCTCGTTATTCTGCTGTAATCTTTAGCAGCAATCAGAGGCTTGTTCTTCCTCATAGATTGCATATGACACCTGAGCAGGGGGGAGGGAGGTGTAACAGGTCCCGAGCTACTCGCCCTGGCTTGTAGGAGAGTGAACAAATGCTCTCTACTACTGGTTTCTCTAAGGTCCGAGATAGGTGTAATGGCTATTGACATGGTCCTCTGAAGCTGAGATAATACTGGGGTAGGGAGGGAGACATCCAGAACTTCCTCCTGTTCACTGGGTGCAGAGGTTATCATTCTGACTACTTTGGTGTCTTCACAATTCTCTCCCCTCTCAGCTATCCTGCTGAAACAGCTGGCCCTAACCTTAGGGTGGAAGCCTCTGTCTTACAGAGCTTTAATTAATCACTGCCAAACAACTAATTCTATAACTCTGAGACAGTACCTTGAGCTTCCAGCTTTCTCTCTCATTCACGCAGCACTTCCCGATCTCTTCTGTGAAAAAAGCAGCTGCGGTAGTAGAAGGCTGTGGAAATTAGCAGGAGCAGGAGCAGTTGATGGAAAACCGGGTCCCGAGAGATATAACTCCTCCAGGCATTCCAATGTCCAAACACTCTTAACCTTGAGTGAGAGATAACTTCTTAGCAAGATCTTAGGTTGAAGAAAAACTAGATAAGGAAAACTGTGCAAACAGTAGATATCTTAAAAGGGGGAGACAAGCAATGCTCCAGGCTCAAAACGCTGCTAGTCACACCCAGCCGGAACCGGAAGCCAAGTTCTGTGGTGTATCAGGCTGAATTTCTCCAGTTTGGGACCCTCAGAAAGGGGGCTATAGTCTCCTTGGGGGGGGGGAGACAAAGAGAGGCAGCACCTGCTTTGAAATAAACAGAAAGTGGTGGTGGGCTCCACTGGTCCAAGAATTGCTTTATCTCCTGCTCGATGAAAACTGGACACTATTAATCAAGTTGATGGCAACAGCTAAAATATTGGCACTGGACAAATTAAAAGCAGCTGTAAATATTGATGCTTCATAGCCATAGGTAAGACTGCTTTCTTCCCTCTATTTTTATATGGAGTTTCATCTGGGTGATGCTTGGAATTTTCTCTTCACTAACCTCCCAAGAGAGTGGCTTTTAACAAAAAGGGGGGTGAATGTGGGAAAGATGGAGCAACTTGAAAAAGTGATTTTCTTACACTTGCTTTGCCTTATTGCTTTTATGGGCTGGTATAAAAGATTTTTTAAACAACAGAAAAGGAAACTTTTCTTGCTTTGTTTTCTTTGTATGTGGGTGGATATAAATGTCTGAGCTTGAGATCAGCTCTGACAAGGAGCCTAGAAAAAGTTGCTTTCAAATAATTGTTATCTGACCTTGAAATGGACTTAGCAACATTTTCAAAATAAATTCTGCTAGCTAGAGAATTTAAGTGGAACACTTTTTTCTCCTCTCTCTCTCTTCTCTTTTTTATTTTTTATGTGTCTCCTTTCTTCTACACCCCTCTCTCTTGGAAACTGAATTGCAGAATTGAATGAAATCGAGCTGGAAAATGATGCCACAAAAACAATTTCAAAAGATAATTCTCTTTGGATTACAGATAATTTTAGATATTCTTACCTTGCAGACTAGACAATTCTCTAAATCAAAGCAGGATGTAGAATCAGAGCAGAAAGCTGAAGGACCTTAACTTGATCAGGACACAGAGCCAGAGCAGAGAGCTGATCTTAATCTACAGACAACTACAATAAGAGCTGTGCAGGATGAACTTGTGGATGATATGTAAAATCTAGAGAGGAGGAAGGTAAATGCATTTGTCCCACTGGATATGGATGCAGGGGAGGGAAAAGCCCTCCTCTATCTTGTTTATTACTTTCCAGCAGCAACGTAATAAACAAGATAGAAAAACAACACATGAAGGCAGTGAAGTTCTATATGAATTTATATCTAGAGGATCTCTCTTATGTTTTAGAATTGGTAGAATTTCAGTTTTCTTCCATGACTCTGGCATTTTACTCCCTTTTAATATATAATTAAATAATATTTGCATTTCTGGGATCAATATCTCTGCCATTTCCTTATAAAATTCTATTGTAAACCCATCCAAACCTGGTGATTTCTTGTTTTTTAAACCTTTTAATACTTCTGCTATTTCCTGTCATGTGATTTCTTTGTTCAATTCTTCACTCTGTTCTATTGTTAATTTATTGTCTACTTGTTCATCAAATCTTAGATTTTCTCCAGCTTTAAATAACTGTTGATAAAATTTAGCAAATTCCTCTCTAATCAGATTGTTTTTATAATACTTTTTATCTCCATCCCCTTTGATACATCCTATTTTTTTGTTTTCCTTCCTTATCTTTAAATAATTAGCCATTCTTAGCCTAAAGAATCAAGACTATAAAATTTTTGCAAAAGTTCTATCCAATAGATTAGAAAAGCATCTACCAAAACTAATTAAGGAGAAGCAATATGGTTTCATTAAAGATAGATCGATTGCTCACCCACTGAGAAATATATTAAACATTGTTTTGTAAAGATAATAAAACCTTGTCTCTATTAAAATTAGATGTATATAAGGCATTTGATGCTTTAGATCATAACTATTTAATGCAGGTATTGGAAAAGTTGGATTTTACCGGGCCATTTCTATATGTTATAAAGGAAGTTTACAGGGGTGGTAAAGCAGTTATTAGAATAATCGATGGACACTCTAGAGAAATTCTAACACAAAAAAGGAGTAAAGCAAGGCTGCCCATTATCTCCAATGTTATTTGCTTTAGCAATAGAACCCCTAGTAGATAGGATCCAAAATAGAGGCAGGATTCATGGATTTAGAATAGGAAAGGAAGAACTTAAGATAAATCTCTTTGCAGCTGACATTCTATTGACATTAAGTAACCCATTACAAGCAATAAGAGAACTGTTAATTATTTTAGAGGATTTTAAATTAATCTGGGGCTAGGAATTAATATTAAGAAATCGGAAATTATGTTTTTCAATGTAGATAGGAAAATTAAAAGAGAGATATTAGCTCTAACGGGGATGAAATCAGAAGTTAGTAAAATCAAATATTTAGGAGTATATCTTGATAGAAATATAGTGAGGTTACAAAAAATTAACTATAATAAGGTTTGGTTAAAAATAACAAGAAAAATGAAGGAATGGAAAAGTAAAAATTTGAGCATTTTAGGGAAAATTAGAGCAGTAAAAATGTTTATATTGCCAAAAATGTTATACTTATTACAGGTGTGTGTGTGTGTTGTGTCATTACAGTCATGACTGACTCTTCGTGACTCCATATATAATTGGATATAGGGAAATGGGATGAAAACATCAAAAATTGGGTGTTTGGCAGAAAAAAAGCAAGGATTTCAAAAAAGTTGGCATATACGCTCTAAAATGATTTAGGTTGGGGACTCCCATACTTACAGGCTTATTATGATGCATTTCAACTGAAAGCATTGATGGAGCTGGAATGGAGGTAAGAGGATAAGGGGATAAGATTTGAAACTGCTATTAATAAGGGAGCAGGAAGCTATGGAATTTATACCAGTGACCTGAGAAAGGAGATAAGTCAAGCAATAGTCCCAAGGAAAATAGCTTTGAATGTTTGGAAGAGATGGCAAACGACATTAATGCCTCAAAATTCGAAGTGGACTCCACTTGAGTACATTTAGGAGAAGAAGATTAACCTAAAATTTTGGGAAGATCTTAAGGAGAAAGGTATAATAAGAATTAAGAATATGTTTAATTATCAAGGTTATTTGTTATCATTTCAGGAGCTGAGTAAAAAAATGGAAAAAAGACATTGGATAAATTTAATGGGACTATATTATTTAATGAAACAAGACAAATATAAACAAGCCGTTAAAAGGGAATATAATAACATAGAACATATATTATATGTGGAAGGAATAAAGAAAGGGTTGGCAGGGAAAATTTATCTCAAAATGGTGAAAGATAAGGATTTCATGTTCAGAACGTTAAGTAACAAATGGAAGAAAGAAAAGCAAATAACTTCTGAGGATAACAAGTTAATGGTGAATTTGAAGAAAATCAAGTTGGAAAGGTATAGAGAACTTGAAAGGAAGATATTATTGAAGTGGTATAGAACCCATTCCCAGTTAGCATATATAACTGTTGGCATTGTAAGGCAAAAGAAGGATGGTACTCCCACTTATGGTGGGAGGGCCCAAAGGTTATAGTTTTCTGGGGAAAAGTATGGGGAAAAATAACATTGTTATGCAAAGTGAACTTAAATATAGATGCAGATCTATTATTTATGGGTTTACTGGGGAACAAGAGAATTTTAAAACAAAATCAGGATACCTTTAAAGCAATGTTATTAGCTGTGTATGCAGTGATAGCATATGGATGGAAGGAGAACTCAAAATGGGCTCTAGAAAGATGGAATGATTATTTATATGAATATATTCAATCTGATATATTGGATTGTTTAAAACAAGATAAGGCATGGGAGGAAAAAGAGGAGATAAAAGAGAAATGGCTGGTATATTTCGGGGGTCTGCAACCCACGGCTCCGGAGCCGCATGCGGCTCTTTGGAACCTTTGCCGCGGCTCCGGGAGGTTCCCCTCGTGGAAGGGGTCCTGCGGCATTTAAACTAGGACCACGGGGGAAACTCCATCTCGCCGCCGCCGCCGTCCTCCTCGTCTTCATCTTCCTCCTCCTCCTCCTCCTGCTGGTGCTGCTGCAGCCGGTGCTGCCGCCGCCGGTGCGCCGCCGCCTCCTTGGCCGTGGCGAAGGCTCCTGGGCCAGCCAGGGCCAGGATGGCGGCGGTGGCGGCGTTGGAGGGGTGGTGGGGGTGGCATCAGTGGCCGCCGGGGTCTCCTCCCACCATGGAGGTCAGGGGCCGCTCAGCAGCAGCAGCAGCAGGAAGCCACACGTGTTGGTAATCCTCCTCCTCCTCCTCCCCCTCCTCCCGCCACCGCCGGCAGTGGAGGAGGTGGAGGCAGTGGCGAGGGGGAAGCGGGCACAATGGCCGTGGCCAGCCGGGAAAAGGGCGAGGGGAGGAGGCGGCGGCGGCCAGGCCCAAGCAGCCGGTTGGTTCGTGGTGGTGGTGGTGGCGGCAGTGGCGGCCTGGACGGACAAAACGGGGGTCCGAAAGCAGAATGGAGGAGCGGACCGGGGAGATCCACGGTGGCCCAGCGCGCCACTCGCCCTCCCGCTTCTTTCAGCCTCGCCCACCCCTTCCCTCCGTCTCCTTCACAAGCCAAACTTTGCCCACACACGCACACACACCACGGCTGCAAGAAGTGTGTGTGTGTGTGTGTGTGTGTGTGTGTGTGTGTGTGTGTGTCGCATCACCTGTCCCTTCCCTCTGTCTCCTTCACAAGCCAAACTTTGCCCACACACGCACACACACCACGGCTGCAAGAAGGGTGTGTGTGTGTGTGTGTGTGTCGCATCACCTGCCCCTTCCCTCCGTCTCCTTCACAAGCCAAACTTTTCCCACACACGCACACACACCACAGCTGCAAGAATGGTGTGTGTGTGTGTGTGTGTGTGTGTGTGTGTGTGTGTGTGTGTGTGTGTGTGTGTGTGTGGCATCACCCGCCCCTTCCTTCCGTCTCCTTCACAAGCCAAACTTTGCCCACACACGCACACACACCACGGCTGCAAGAAGTGTGTGTGTGTGGGGGGGAGAGGTCGCCGCTCGCCCGCTTCCAAAAAAAGGGACCAGCCGCGGGGTCGCAGGCCCGTCCTTTCAACCGCTGAGGCGGGCGCCGCTCCCTCGCCTCTGGCTGCGGGACCGTGGCGGCGGCGGCGGCGGCGCTCGTAGGCCCGGAGCGCGGGCCATCGCCTCACGGAGCCTCGAACGGCGGCTGGCCCAGCGCCCGGTTGCTGGGGCGGAACAGCGAGAACGGTGGTGGCGGTTGTATATATTTGTTTTAAATGTCGCAATGGTTTTGCGGCTCCCAGTTTTTTTTTTCCCGTCGGAAACGGGTCCAAGTGGCTCTTTATGTCTTAAAGGTTGCAGACCCCTGGTATATTTCCAATGGGTATACAGTGGTGAAACCAATATAATTACTGTAGAAAACTGTGCTCGTGGTTAAAAATTTAAGTTGAAGTTATAAGATGGCCTTTTTGTTGGGGGAAGGGGGAAGGGGGGGAGAATATTATAAGAGATCTGAGATTGTAAGATTGTAATTATCAAGTTTGTGAAAATCAATTTAAAAATTAATAAAAACATGAAGGCAGTGAATTTAGCAGAAAAAGAGAAAATTCAGAAAGGGATTGGCTTAATGAATTGATCACGTAGAAAGCTATTTATTTATTTATTTATTTATTTATTTATTTATTTATTTATTTATTGAGTAATTTTCCCCTACTTTCTCCTTGGAAAAGGACCCAAGGTGGCTTACAGTAATGAGGGATAATATACAGTCCAGTACATTTAAGAAATGTTCAAGTATTTGAGAACAAGGAATTGAGGGACATCTTACAGCATTAATAGACAACATTACATTAAAGCAACACGGTTATAAGTAGTTGCAAACACAAAGTCTATGTGAACCCATAGATTCAAATAAAATACGCATGATAGTCCATCATTCAGGGAAAGCTTGCCTGAAGAGAAAGGTATTTGCCTGATTCTGGAAAGACAACAGATATGAGGCAGTCCTGGCCTCTAATGGGAGGGAGTTCCAGTGTCTGGGCACAGCAGTCAAGAAGGTCCTTTCATGGGTTCCCATGAAGCATACCTGTGAGGATGGCGGGATGGAGAGAAGGGCCTATCCTGGTGACCTTAACACCTGAGCTGGTTCATACTGTGATATTCAATCTTTGAGGTAGATATGTCCCTGGTCTTATAGTGCTTTGTAGGTCAAGGTCAGCACCTTGAATTGTGCTCAAAAGTGATTGGCAGCCAGTGGGGTGGTCTTAATAGGGGTGTAATGTGATCTCTGTATCCCGCCCCAGTCAGCAGTCTGGCTGCTGCATTTTGAACCCATTGAAATTTCCCGAGACTTTTCATTAATAGCTCCACATAGAGTGCATTACAGTAGTCCAGCCGGGATATCACTAGGGCATGTGTCACCATGGCCAGAGCTGGTTTATCAAGAAAGTGGTGTAACTTGCGTACTAGCCTTAATTGTGCAAATGTTGTTGTGCAAATGGTTGTCCAGACCCTCGATCAGTGCCTGGGCGCGGTCATGGAATGGACCAGGGCTAACAGGCTCAGCCTCAACCCCGCTAAGACCGAGGTTATGTTCTTTGGGGCTTCCCCATCTGGCTATGGAGGCCCTTTTCCCACCCTGGAGGGCGTTTCCCTCCAGCCTTCGGACACCGTCCGGAATCTGGGCGTAGTCCTGGACCCGGCGCTCACCATGGAAGCCCAGGTGGCCGCCGTGTCCAGGGGTGCCTTTTTCCATCTCTGTCGAATTGCCCAGATTCGTCCATGCCTAGATGGGGATTCCCTCAGGACTGTGGCGCAAGCGCTGGTGATCTCGAGACTGGACTATTGCAACGCGCTCTACATGGGGTTGCCCTTGAATCTGATTCGGCGTCTGCAGCGGGTTCAAAATGCGGTGGCCAGACTGGTGGCGGGTGTGCGTCGGTTCGACCACATCACCCCAGTTCTGGCCCGCCTGCATTGGTTGCCCGTTGCGTCCCGAATCAGATTCAAGGTCCTGGTTTTGATTTATAAAACCCTCCATGGCCTAGGACCTGACTACCTGACAGAGCGGATCGACCAGCGGTCAACATCGGCCCATCCGACTAGGTTGTCGCGGGTGCACATTCTGCGTGTGGCCACGCCCAGGGAGGCTCGGAGAACATCCACCCATACCCGAACCTTCTCTGTGGCTGGCCCCACTATGTGGAACCATCTCCCAGCAGAAGTGCGCCTAGCAGAGTCCCTGCCAGCCTTCCGGAAAGCTTTAAAAACTCTCCTCTTCCAGGAGGCGTTTGGTTGATTCAATTAAGTTGGTGTTCTTTTTTTCTTTTCTTTTTTTGCCCTGCCACCTGCTACTTTGCTTTTATTGTTTTGATATGTAGCTAACTCTGTGTTATTTTAACTGGTTGTTTTTTTTTTACATTGCTTGTTGTGAACCGCCCGGAGTTCCTTCGGGAAGACGGGCAGTATTTAAGCTTAATAAATAAATAAATAAATAAATAAATAAATAAATAAATAAATAAATAAATAAAATGCACTCCTGGCCACAGCTGTGACTTGGGCATTCATGCTCAAGGATGAGTCTAAGAGCACCCCCATGTACCTGATTTTTCAATTGGGGGGTAACCCCATCTAGTACAGGTTGCATCCCTATCCCTTGTTAAATCTTTCGACTGACTAGGAGCATCTCTGTCTTGTATGGGTTTAGTTTCATTTTTGTTCAACCTCATCCAGTTCATTACTGCAGCTAAACACTCATGTAAAGGTGAGATAATAGCTCCCTTAGCGTCCGAAGGTGACGAGAGGTAGAGCTGGGTATCATTGGCATACTGGTCGCCCTCCCCATGACACAACAAATTCTCTACCTCAGCTTACTGAACTGATAACTGGGCTGATGTTGGAGTCCCCTTGACTCATTGTTCTGGGGGACATTAACATCCATGCTGAAGCAGCTTTGTCAGGGGTGTCCGAAGACTTCATGACCTCCATGTCAACAATGGATTTGACACAAATGGTATCTACCTCAACTCAGCCTGCAGGCCACACCTTAGACCCGGTCTTCTGGCCTGATATGGACAGTGGGAAGACCAACCTGAAATATAAAAACCGTGGTACCTCTGCTTATGATTGATTTATGTACGACCAATTCGACTTAAGACTGGAAAACCATTGGCGTTTTAACTGCTGCTTTACAAATTTTAGATGCAGGCTGCTCCTCTTACATTTATTTATTTATTTATTTATTTATTTATTTATTTATTTATTTATTTATTTATTGAGCCTCGTGGCGCAGTGGTTAAATGCCTGCACTGCAGGTAAAACTGTGCTCACGACCTGGGTTCAATCCCTGGTAGCAGGCTCAAGGTTCACTCAGCCTTCCATCCTTCCGAGGTCGGTAAAATGAGTACCCAGCTTGCTGGGGGGGCAATGTGTAGCCTGCACACTGTAATTAAAATTGTAAACCGCCCAGAGACTACTTGTAGTGGTATGGGGCGGTATATAAGCAGAACACTTTGCTTTTTTTTTGCTTTTGATTGATTGATTGATTGATTTTAGATACGGCTGCTTATGAGCATGCATTCGGAATGGATTAGACTCTGTATATACCACTGTATATAAATATATGCTAATTAGACATGGGCACGGAGCGGCAAAATTCTTGTTTCCATTTTCGGTTCTCGTTATCATTAGGTAACGGGTAACGGTAACGAGAATTACTCCGCTCCAGCTCAAACCTGACCCGAAAAAGAAAAATTGGGTCTGATTTTTCGTTGTCATTCATGGCATCGCGGCGATCGCGCGATGCCAAGCAGCACAGAAAAAAAGTTTTAAAAATAAAAAAAATAACCCCGATTCCTGGCCAAAAAAGCAGGCGAAAATATGCCTGCCTCCGTGAGGGCACCTACCAGAGAGGGGTGGTTTCTTGGGGGGTCCCCGGCCTTCCCACCTTCTCCTGTCCTGGGCTGCTGGTACCAGGCTGGGGGGGCATCCTCATCGTCTCCATTTGCCATGCGGTGGGGGGGAATCCAAAATGGCGACCGCAGTATTTATTTTTAAATCCTGGTCCAAAAAGCCACCAAAGCACCACAGAAACATTTGAAAATTAGGTATTTTAAATGCCTGATTTTTATAGTAGCAGCCGTGGGTTTTACTTGCAATGAAACGTCTCAATTGATTTTATTTTATTTTATTTTTATCTTTTTACACCTGCGCAATGATGGGCTGGCCATGGGATGGGACCATGCAAATTTTTGGACCCATTCCACCAATCGCATGGCCAGGTTTTGACTGAGACTTCTGGATGTGTCAGAGGGCATAAAAAGCCCACTAACCCTAACCCTAACCCTAACCCTAACCCATACGCCAGTACACTGTCCTTCTTAGTGGGTCAGAGGCACCCAGAGGTGCAGCCCACTAACCCACCCTAACCTTAACCGTAACCCTATGCCTAGCCCTTACCCTAACCCCAACCCTAACCCAGATCCGTACGCAAGTATGCTTCCCTTCTTAGTGGGTCACAGGAGGCACCCAGAGAGGTGCCTCCCAGCCAGAGCCCACTACCCCTACCCCTACTCCTACCCCTAACCTGTAAGCTGGGACGCCAGTATGCTTTCCTTCTTAGTGAGTCAGAGGCACCCAGAGAGTTGCCTCTGCCACTTACCCCCCAACCCTAACATAATGTATGGTACGCGGCGGCTACGCGAAATGCTTCCCTTCCCTTCCCTTCCCTTCTTAGTGGGTCAGACGTCAGAGGCACCCAGAGAGGTGCCTCCCAGAGCCCACTTACCCCAACCCCAACCCCAACCCCAACACAAACGACAAACTGAAACGGAAACGACAAATTTTTGAAAATTTCCGCGACAAACGGAAACTACCCGAAACGGACCCGTCCCGACAAACGGAAACTCGAAACGTCATTTTTCCTGGTCGTGCCCATCTCTAATGCTAATCTATTAGAGCTCTAAAAGAACTGTTGTAGTTAGGCGTAGATAGGAAGTTTTATACTTAAAGAAAAAATCTATAGATCAAGATGTAACCCCTCCATAATTGCTCATAACACACTAACTCTAGTTATAGAAGGCTTTTGAAATTATGCAATTCTTAAAAGAATAGTTAAACATGCCTGGTTGATGACACCTATTAAGTTAGTTAAAATGTATTTTAAGCTATTTAGCTAACTGAAGAATTAAAATACTAGGATTGAGTACACTGCTAAGTTCAGATAGGCTATTTCAATATTGTATTTTGCTTTTTCTATCTTCTGTATTAGAGGAAAATAGATATAAGTAAAATAGACTATTGATTGGGGTAAAAAGGTAACTAACTATGAAAGTTAGAAAATATGTTTTTTCTAAGATGGAAAAGGATATATGAATTACATTGGGCTGAAATGTTGGGAAATAATTGTGACTGACTCATGTAACACTACAGGTGATAAGCAATATATGTATTTTATTTTGTTTTGTGTAGAAAATAAATGAAAAAAGGATGGAGAAGAGAAAAAGTTATTTTAAAGGAACTTTTTGTTTTGACTAAAGGTTCACTTCCATTTCATGAAAAATACCAGGTTCCTTGCACAAAAGACATGGTTTTGATTCCTTCCTTCCTTCTTTCCTTCTTTCCTTCTTTCCTTCCATGTCCCCCCACCTCACTTTATTTTCCCCATCACATGCAGGTACTCTAACTAAAGATTTATATTTAGGATGTGGAGCAGAAATATGACTTCTAGTATTGATAAAATGCTGACATAATTTACATCCTTTCTCAGACAGCTGTGATTGAAAAGAAGCAAAAGACCTAAACTGGGCACATACATCAATGAAAAAGCTGTCTATACAATACAAAACTATCATTCAGCATGAATTATTAACATTTCACAATCTTAAAATTGAACAGTCACTGTAAATTAATGCATTCTAAATTGTATTACTATTTAAGTATAACATATTAATTATCTGATATAATTGTTTGATTCTGCCTTCTGATTATGGGCTGTTAGTCCAGTGCTGTTTTGGATGACCCCTCGGTCGAGATCTGCTGACCTGCAGGATGAGACCCTTTTTGGCCAGAATTTCCTCATCGGTATGCAGGACATGTCCAAACCAGCTCACTTGGGATTCGCACATCTTGTCTGCAATAGGTAAAAGGCTGTAGTTTGCTCTGATGTCAGCATAGGTAGGCCTGCTCAGAATGCGAATTTGCCTTGGAATATAGTAGGCTGTGGGGTAAAATAACCGACAAGGATTTCATTAGGGATTTACAGGCTTTTGATGCAATTTTTGTAAAATATGTTAGAAGGGAACATTCTCTCCTACAAGGATTCATCACTTGAGATTACCCTACTTAAGGGGGGGGGGGACTACAACTCCAGTCATCAAAACCCTGGCTAGAACTGAATGGAGATGGAGTTAAGCAGCATTTGTAGGTTGTATGTTTCTCCTTCCTGTGTGAGACTATATCTCAGGATCCTGGCAGTCATCAGTTGGTATGAGTTTGTTAAATGTAGAACATGAAAAACAACTGTCATATTTAGGGAGTTCTTCTGTCCCTCATGATCCAATGTAAATATCTCTGGCTCCAAGGCACTAAAACCTTCACAACCTGCTGCTTCTTAAACACTTAAATTGAAAAGTCAAGTACTGTAATTTCCCACATTTATGATGCTGAAATCCCTCCCTTTTCAGAAATATCCAATGTGATTGGTTGCCTCTTTTACTGAATGCCAGCTATGAGCCTTTTCCCAGCTCTGGGAGTGTGCCTACCAGGTGCCACTGTTTAAATCATAACAGCCAGTGCCTCCCTGTGTATAGGTTCAATGAGGCCATATTAATCTTCTTTGACTGAGTGCTATTTGGAGCATAACAAAATAAAAATGTACAGCTCCAGTGATTAAGTGAAAGTTTCCTGAATACAGAGGGACTGTTTATGCTGCCTGAGCATAAAAACTTTTTAGTTGGGAGTCTTTAACAACAAAAAATTGTCAGGAGTTGTGTTTTAAAAGAAATGGAGTTTGACATATAGTCTGTTTCCAGGCTGCAACTTTGTATTTAAAAAAAATTAGCCTGCAGTGAATGTTTAGATCTCAGTTATAAACATATAGACGTAAAAAACATTATGGTCTGTAAAACTGCTGACAGACCATTCTCTACAAGTACACAAGAGAGTATTGCAAAAAATAATGCATTATGCACTTTCTTACAAAGGTATATTTTTTCCTTGCTGTCTGCAGAGTTTAAGGGCTTTTTCCTCTTCCGTTCATCACTACAGTGACAGCAATAAACAAATCAAAACATACACAACTGCCTCTAAACAGTTTCTAAAAATGAAAACAAGCCTCTGTTTTCAAACTGGCACTGGATTTGTCTTGAGACTCGTGTAATTTGGATACGACTTGCAATAACAGTAGTATTTGGCTTTGGTCAGTTTTCTGCTTATGTATCTTGTTCTTGATAAAATGGTAAAATTAATTGGTTGAGAGACAACATGTATCTAACAAGCAGGTAATGTTTATTTTGCCCACACCATGGGAATTAGCAGGAAGAAGGACAACTAGAAGTTGAGGAAACCTGGCCTTTATTTTTAGTAGTTATGGAAATATAGTCTTTCCTGAAGGTGGAATAAGAGCTCCAGCAAAAAGATGTGGAGGAAGTGGGTGTCCCAGAGTGACAGAGCAAGATAGCTTCAAACTGTTTCCACTCAGGCTGATGCCCTTCACATGGTATGATTTCCTTTATTTCAACAGTTATAAAGAAGTCTGTAAGGTCTTCCCTCAGACTGTCCACAGATGGCATGCCAGTTCACAGAGATGCAGCAACTGGAGAAAAGTCAGCAATAACTCATGTATCTGTGTGCGCAGAAGTTCTTATAGCCTTTTACTACAATGGAACTATGAGGATACGAAGAAATATCCGCCATTGCCCCTACCTACAATAAGATACAAGGTTCCTCAACATTAGCACAGGAGGACTGCAACCACAACAAGGTAAGATCACACTGGCTTTAATCTTACCCAAATTGGCTAACACTAGTGAGTTCAATAAATTATCACCCCAATTTCCAGGTGGAGAACTCAGGCTCTTGGTGTCAACACACACACCCCAAACAAAACCAGAAACATATTTTTTCCACACAAGGGTCACAAGAGGGGTGGACAGGCACATGGCCTTTGCTTTCTTTGTTTGGAGAACTGGGCTGTTACACTCATTTCACAGCTGCCTGAACCGTAACCATAAACAAACAACCAGGCTCCTGACTTCCATCTAGAGATGGGCACGACTTAGCGGTATTCCCGTTTCCGTTTCCGTTACTCGGTTCCGTTACTCTACGGAAACGGTAACGAGAATTATTCTGCCAGACTTCGAGCTCGAACCGACGAACGAACAATTTTGGTTTGATTTGTCGTGCTCGTTCCTTGCATCGCGCGATCGCGCGATGCCATGCGGCACAGAAAAAAAGTTTTTAAAAGTTAAAAAAAACCCAGTTCCCGGCCAAAAAGCAGGCGGAAAAATGCCTGCTGTGCTTCAGGGCACCTACCAGAGGGGTTGTTTCTGGAGGTCCCCGGCCTCCCCCCCCATCCCCCGTCCTGGGCTCCTCTGGTGGGACTCGCCGCAGGCTCGCAGCCAGCAGCCAGCAGCCAGCAAAAAGCCCAGTCTTGCCGGCCGCCGGCCGCCAGCCGCCGCAGCCAATTAAAGCGCACAAGCAAGCGGCACAGACGGCACAGGAAAAAACTTTTAAACACTCCCCCGTCCCCCCACCCATTCCCGGGCCAAAAAAGCAGGCGGAAAAATGCCTGCTTGACTAAGGGCGCAGGGCACCTACCGGAGGGGTGGTTTCTGGAGGGGGGGTCCCGCCTCCCCCCCGTCCTGGGCAGCCAGACTCGAGTCGCCATGCCATGCGGTGCGGGCGGGGGATCCAAAATGGGGCGGTGAACACAATATTGTTTTTGAAATCGTGGTCCAAAAACACACAAGCACAACAGAAACGCGAAAATTTATAAACTGCCAGATTTTTCACAGTAGCGGTGGGTTTTTTCTTGCAACAAAATGTCTCTCCTCTCCTCCTCTGTCCTCCATTGATTTTATTTTATTTTATTTTATTTACACCTGCACAATGATGGGCTGGCCGAGTGGCCAGCCATGTG
Organism: Phrynocephalus vlangalii; assembly: GCA_037367305.1. Classification (NCBI taxonomy): domain Eukaryota; kingdom Metazoa; phylum Chordata; class Lepidosauria; order Squamata; family Agamidae; genus Phrynocephalus; species Phrynocephalus vlangalii. The sequence goes on along the minus strand of JAWVWN010003851.1, from coordinate 27,493 downwards.
GGAGTGGACGACCATGCAAATTTTTGGAGCCATCCCACCAATCGCATGGCCACTTGGCCATGGAGACTTCTGGGATGTGCCAAAAAGCCCCCTAAAACCTGCCCTAGCCCCCTAACCCTAACCCTAACCCTTGACTCCGTACCCATACGTCACAGACTGTCTTCTTAGTGGGTCAGAGAGGCACCCAGAGGTGCAACCCACTAGCCCACCGTAACCTTACCCATCACTAGCCTAACCCTAGCCCTTGCACTAACCCACCTTAACCCTAAGCCAGATGTACTTGCATTGCACTACACGCAAGTACAATTCCCTTCTGTGTGAGACATGGTGGTGCGAGTGCCTTAGTTAGGCATCTCCTATGGCTCTGAGTTCAGCCATCCACTAGTCTTCACAGTCACTGTCTGCACATTTGGTATGCAATATCCATATGGCTATTGCATCCCATTTTGCAGCAGCAGCAGGTCAGGGAGACCCCCATGCTGAGAGGTCTCTTGGAGCCTGCTTCCCCTTCCTAGTGGGAGGATAGGAGGCACCCACGGGTGCCTCCAGGAGCCCACTTTCCCTTTATAGCGGGCCAGAGGAGGCACCCACCACAGAGGTGCCTCCAGGAGCCCGCTCCCCCCCAAAAAAACCAGTACTAACGACAACGAAAAAACGAAAAAATGAACCGACTAATTTTTGCGAATTTTCACGAAAAACAGAAACGAGCCGAAACGGAACCGGCCCGACTAACGACAACTCGAATTTTTTTTTTCAAGTCGTGCCCATCTCTACTTCCATCTAAGAAATAAGCCTGACAAAACCCATCATGCCAAGAATTGCTGGATTTAACATCTAAGAGCAATGTGCCTAGCAATATCCATCCGGCGGCTATGTATGTTCAGTCATTAGGTTTTGGACTTTAAGTTCCTCCCACTGGTACAAATTGATGAAGTGGTGTTTAATCCATGAAAGGTGTTCTGATGAATGGTCAGTTGTAATAGTGTCTTCTATCTATCTATCTATCTATCTATCTATCTATCTATCTATCTATCTATCTATCTATCTATCTATCTATCATCTCTGTCTCTCTCTTTCTCTCTGTCTCTCTCTCTCTCTCTGTCTCTCTCTCTCTCTCTGTCTCTGTCTCTCTCTCTCTCTCTCTCTCTCTGTCTCTCTCTCTCTCTCTCTCTCTAAGTTAGGTGGTTCGATTTGAGTGAGCAGAGTGAGCTCCCACTGTTAACGCCGGCTCCTGCCAACCTAGCAGTTCGAAAGTATGTAGAGACAAGTAGATAAATAGGTACTTCTGTAAAAAGTGGGAAGGTAAACAGTGTTCAGTACACAGAAATGCATTCGGCTATGCTGGCCACATGGCCATGGACTTGCACAACACTGGCTCTTTGCTCCTCATACCACTCCCCTGCATCTGGTACCTTCAAGTACCCTGTTTTTAAGCCTGGAGATGACACATCTCCATCATGGTTTGTAACCTGTGATTGATTTTTCCTGCAGGAATCTGTCCAATCCTCTTTTGAAGGCATCCAGGCCACATGCCATCACCACATCCTGTGGCAGGGAGTTCCACAGCCTAACAACACACTGGATAAAAATATCTTTTCTCTGTTCTCACTCTCCCAAACCTCAATTTGAGTTGATGCCCCTGGTTCTGGTATTTTGTGAGAGGGAAAAGAGCGGTTCTCTATCCATTGTATACATGCCCTGCATTATTTTGTATGTTTCAATCATATGCCCCCTCAGGTGCCTTTTTTCCAGACTAAAGAGCCCCAAGTAGCCTTTCCTCATAAGGGAGGTGCCCCAGCCCAGTAATCATTTTAGTAGCTCTCTTCTGCATCTTTTCCAGTTCCACTATGTCTTTTTTGAGATGTGGTGGCCAGAACTGTTCACAATACCCCAGATGCGGCCTTACTATCATTTTGTACAATGGCATGATAATGTTGGCTGTTTTATTTTCAACCCCCTTTTTGATGATCCCTAGCATGGAATTGGCCTTGTTCACTGCTGCCACACATTGGGTAGATACCTTCATTGAGCTGTCCACCAGCACACCAAGATCTCTTTCCTGATCCATCACAGATAGATCAGAGCCAATAAGTTGATAAAGTTTTGATTTTTTTTGCCCCAATATGCATTACTTTACATTTTCCTATATTGAAATGCATTTGCCATTTTGCAGCCCATTCCCCCAGTTTGGAGAGATCCTTCTGGAGCTCTTCACAATCTCCTCTGCTTTTTATCACATGAAAAATTTTGTGTCATCTGCAAACTTGGCCACCTCACTGCTTATCCCTGTCTCCAGATCATTTATGAACAGACTGCCCCCCCCCCGCCCTGCAATGTGTACTCAAGTACTCAAGAAGACACTTTTCCAACCTGGATGCTGCCCATCTCCTGTCGGCTTTCCCCCAGTTATCAGTTTAAAAGCTGCTCTGCAGCCTTTTTGATGTTGAGTGCCAGCAATCTGGTCCCATCATGGCTCAAGTGCAATCCACCCCTCCTGAACAAGAGAAGGTACAGCCACATCTGGAGTAAGATAAGAACAAGAATTCTGAATTTTGGCAATGAGAATTTCTCCAGGGTTTCTCCTTTTTAAGCTTTTCCTCTTTTCTTTCAAATGGAATTGGAATGGTCAACATTCAGATAGGAATAAATATTCTTCACAGCTCTGATTTCCCCCCTCTATCTTAGACAATTAGGAAAAAAATGAAATAGAGGATGGGCCATGAAGTATATTTGAGCCTGTATGGACTTTGTGTCCTGTATGGAGATCATGAATTATGCAGGCCTTCATGTGAAAAAAAAAGAACAAGAAGCAAAGAGAGTTTAAAAACTTGTCACTGTTGGCTTTGGTTAGTAGTGAAACATTAGCCTTGTTCTAACCTCCTTAGTTCAGAATGCAATGCAAAGTACTTCCAAATTAGGCTAGGAGCCAAAGGTCTCTTAACAGCTCTAGAAGTTTTGTTGACACCTCATGAAGTATGGCAAATTAATGTACTCCAATTGGGAATTCTTTTCCTTGTTGCTCTCTGAACTCTAACATTAACTGTAGCTACTTTATATACAGATTCCAGTATGGCAACATTGAAAAATGCAACCCTGAACTGGCCTCTGGATTGTATTGATATTCTCGCTTTCTCTTTTTCTTCATTTGTTTATGAGAGCACCTCTCAGCTCCAGCTAAACTGATGAGGTGAAATGAACTACTTGTGTGAAAAAGAAGCAAGTCTTGGGAGTGATTTGTTTCCCTCACTATCCTTCACATTTATCAGACAACAGCCCTGACAATTGATTTGTGTTTGGGGGAGAAGTGCTTAACTGATGAAAAAAGGAGTTGCTCCCTAGGATTTTACCTTGCTTGGGATCCCTTTGGGAATGGTAGTGAGCACGGGTGTATCCTGTATACCAGGCATGTCCAAACCTCAGCCCTTCAGATGTTTTGGACCACTATTCCCACAGTCTTGGAATTCTGGCTTAGAATTCTGGGGATTCAGGCTTGGAATTCTGGGAGTTGTGGTCCAAAACATCAGGAGGGCCGAAGTTTTGACACGCCTGCTGTAGACTATGTTGACTGCTGCCATTAGTGTTGTCAAAACTAAGGCTGTCCTTTTGCTGGGTAATGATTGGCATTAGGGAAGGGTACAAACCTTGGTTTGGGGGTACATACCAGGTCAAAGTCACAGCACCACCTCCACAGCCAAAGACCCACTCATCATTTGGAGCACACTCCTCTCGTCCTCCTCTTTGACTGTTTGACCAGTCCCTCGGAGGAGCATGGGATTGCCAGTCCTGCTTCATTGTCTGAGTGGGAAATCAGTCAAAAAGGCAGGTCAGGGGAACCTGTACTCCTTCTGAAGTCTGACCAAGTGGCTGAGGAGGAGAGAAGCATGCAGCAGCTGGGGAGTGGGGAGTCCAGCTGGGGAGGCAGGGGAAGGGACAGTACAGCACCTGTGGTGCCGTACATATGAACAGGCATGAAGTTCCAAACCAAGGTTCATGCACATCTCCACTTGGCACCCTTTTTATACAGCAAAAATATTTCCTCTTATTCTGAATCATGGATATAGAAGCACAAATACCCCACATTGATGAACCAGAATTTGTTTAAAGAACAGAATATCTATTAAAGATTTTCAGTGAGCTGCTGTATGACTTGAAACACTACACCCTGGCATCTAGAAATAAAATTTAGAACAGTTACTTGCTACAATAGGATCAACAGCAGCACCTTCTATAAGAATTCTGGCTATTATTTTTCCAATTTGACATAAAAGCAATTTTTTTCACATAGTATTTCAAAGGAGGAGAAATTTCAGAAAAAAATATAATGGCTGCAGTTCACAATTCCTGTACTCCTCCTACATCTGAAGTGCCTCAGAATTATTCAGATTTACTGATTTTCATTGTACAATCATCTCTGTAGTAGCTGGCAGCTTTGTCAGCTTCCTACACTGCAATTAAAGCTCAGGGAATGTAAGGGGGTGGGGAACTCAGTGCTTTTTTCAGCTCACAGTTAGGAAAGCCACAGAGTGATAATGAGACATGCAGCAGAAAAATAAATAAATAAAGGTAGCACCTCAGCCACCTTTCAGTGTTATGATATGCCCAAAAGAATTCCAAGAGCGGAGAAGAAAAATGGAAGCCATTTGTTTTCAAGAGAAAATTGAACATTTTAGTCTGCAAAAACAAATCATGGCACAGCAGTGGCTTCATTTTTTAATTGAACTGACAATGACTCTGCCCACAATTCTACCTGCCATAGGACAGACATGGAACAAGCTATATTTTAAGTATATTCTGCTGTAGAGGCAATGTGTATATACAATGATTCATCCAACATTTAACATCTAGGATACTCTGTATACACTGTTGAAGCCTGCTGAATTATCCATAGTGCTGACAAAACTACTCACAATATTTTTCTTAGAAACTCTGATGGACAAGTTAATGTTCAGTTTCCTAAAGAAATCTTAGCCAATTAAGCTTTGACAAAGCAGTAACCAATCAGAATAAAAGTAAGATTTAGAATACCAGGGCAGACAGTTCAAGTGGCAGATAGTCTAGGGCTTAGGCCATGGTTGCATTATGAAAATGAATCAGGAGAGAGAAAAAGTCATGTGGTAGTCACATGGCTTTTGGCTCAATGTGTGCATCTTACTGGAAAAGTTTTTAATTTGCTTTTAAACTGTTTTTTAAATATTTGGTCAAGGAAGTTACATGGACTTTTTACAATCATTGCCTCTGAGGTTTGTCCTGCACCTCACATTGTCTGCCTCTCACAACCATTCACTATTTTATTTTTCATTTTTAAAATTTCTTGCAATCTTGTATAGAGCTAGTTCAGTATGACAAATAGAAAAAGCAGATGCTTCCCTGCAGCTCCCCCCCCCTCTCACACACACAGAGATGAGGAGGGGGGAGGAGAGGGAGAGGGAGCAATAGAACTGAAACTTGTCCAGAGACATGGACTAGATTGGCAGATTCCAGGCTTGCAAAGAAGGGGCACACACAGAGACACACACAGGATGGTGAAGGAGATGGAACTGGGGAAGGCAAGATGGAGATAAATCAGTGAGTGGCAGACCCTAAGGACACAATGTACACTGACACTCAAGCTCTATGGGGCAGTAAGCATTATAAAACAAAAACAAATTCAACATATTAGATGCCAAATTGTTTTCCCACATCTCATACTCTTCCTGTAGCAAGGATTACTTCCCATACCTAGAAAAATATTTCTCAGTTCCTGATTATCATTGATTTAATACATCTGAACAAGACAAGATACCTCTGTGAGGAATTTTAGCAACTTGAAAATTTGCTTGTCTCCAGATGGGAGCAAGTAAAATATATTTCCCCCTCCCACAAAGATATCTGTAATTTTTGCAAAAAAAGTTTGTAGCGTTGAACCAGCACAAATGACTCTGCAAACTTCCTTATTAAGATGGGCCCTCCAGCTCAAGCATGGCACAAGCATGGACCATAAAGTGTTCTGCTTATATACCTCCCCATACCACTTCAAGTAGTCTATGAGTGGATTACTGTTTAATTACAGTATGCAGGCTACCCCCCCCCCACAAGCTGGGTTCTCATTTTACTGACCTTGGAAGGATGGAAGGCTGAGTCAACCATAAGCCTGCTGCCTGGGATTGGACCCCAGGTCGTGAGCACAGTTTTACCTGCAATACAGGCTGCTGCTGTATTGTAACTACTGCGCCACAAGGCTACCAACTTAGTGGCCGGTTAAGGACTCCTAAAGGCCTGAAAATCATGGATTATACCAAGGATAAGAGCTTTACCCCAGAGCCCCATTGTTTTCAATGCCAGGCTAAGACAGCCTCTCCACAAGGTCACAGATTCAGTCCTGACCCTGATCTGACTGTGTGCCTCTCCACCCAGTATATCCCAAAATCAGAATATGCATCCTGGACATGGCCATTGGGATACCTGGAATAAAGGAAAGGAGAGCCAGACCTCCTCCTAGGTCACCATAGTGTGCACATAAACCTTATATTGCTGAGATGTCCATCTCCCTATCCTCTTAATAACCTCTGATCCTCAACCTAACACTGATGCAGTAGAGGCCACCCCTATCCTAAATGAATGGGTCCTGAAGCGAAATCCCGATAGCCCAACCTGTAGAAGGGCCTGGTCTGTGACCTTCCAGAACTGGTACCTGGTCAGTGGTGCCTGATCATGGTGACAAAAGGGTAATCCTGGTTACTCCTTATTGCTATGTATCATGATGGTGCTCTCACAGGGCATAAAGCCTCCACTGAACAAGGGCCTAGTATTAAATCAGCCCCTCTGCCTTCTTGATCTGTCTTAGATCGTCTAATGTGGATGTGGGCTCTCTCCTGCATTAACAAAATATCAGCTCACTGGAGCACTGCTCCGGGTTTATTGTATTTCCCAGACACTACCAATTTGCTGATCCGGAGGGGCCCCCAAAAGGCAAGTAGGGACGCTGCTTGAAACAAATGCCTTTCATACTCATCCCTACAGAGCTCCTCCCCAACTTGAATAATTTTTAGGAGAATTTCTGGAGTAATAGGAGCCCTCCCATCCACATGTCAACCCCCCTTCTTCCTGTAATCATGTTGTCCACATGGCCCCTCATTTTGGCATGAAAAGCCAGTACTGACAACTTGCCTTGGATAGAGCTCAGTGCTAGATCTTTCCTATACTGATGGATAACAAACTGCTGTAAATGTTCAGCTGCTCCCGCCCACACAAGGGGTAGGCCCTCACCTACTCTGAACTCTGTCATATCACCTGTGGGTCTGAAGAGCCAGGGCTAAGCCTATGGCATGCTGAGCTTTGTCACAAAAATTTGCCATACCTCCTGCAACAGTACTTCTCTCTGCTCCCGTGCTGCCAGCACTAACTCCTAGAACAGACCTGTCTGTTGGTGGGAGAGAGCATCGGCCATCCCATTGTCCAGTCCCGGTACGTGACATGTGTGGACAGCAGTGTTAAATAAGAGGCAGCACAGAGTAAAAGCCCTCACTAGCTCCATGACTCTCTCAGACCAAGATGCTTGATTATTGATGACATGTACCACCATTATGTTGTCACACCAGAAGTAGAACATGGAGCCCCAGGCTGAGTAAACACACTGCCCAGTCAATGGAAAGAATAATCTGCCTGGCTAGCCGATATAGCCCCAGTAGACCAGGGCCAAGGTATGTATGGTGTGGAGATGTCCGGTGCAGCAGCGAGATCATCTGATATAAATGATGATGATGCCCCTTGGTTAGTGCCTCAGGCCTGCTCATCCCAACCACTATGTTTTGGGCTGCCAACCTCCACACATTCTTCTTCTCTGTTTGGCCCATACTGTGTTCTTCTCTAGAGGCCTTGGTAGTTCTCCTTCCCTTGGTTCCCGGTGTTGGGTCTGGCAGAGCATCCGCCACCGTGTCTGGAATAGATGTCTCTGCACCTTCAAGGGCCAAAAAGGGAGCCATTAGATCACTGGCAAACTCCCTTAACCTGGCCTTCTTTTGTGACTTACACTGATGTGCCAAGAGCCTAGGTCCAATGGGTGGAGTTCTTGTCCTACCCATCCCCTTTCTACTCTGCTCCAGAGCATCAATCCTGGCTTGTAATTGCTCCCACACTGGCCAGTCCTCCTTGTCCAAAGATGACAAAGCTGGGGGGGGGAGGGGGGACCTGAATATTCTTCCACTTTGCTGGCTGTTTCCCTTTGTTCCTCCCTTTCCCCTTCCCAGGCACCAGCCTGACTCCTGAGTATCTCCTTCTACTCACAGCCCAAGCCTACTCATTATGCCCAATCCTACTCAATGGGCCCCTTTTCTTTTCTCTCTCTTTTTATACTTCCCTTGGTACCTCCTTGCTAATTTTTATATTATTATTATCAGTCATTTATGACAATTATTCAAATTCAATTCTGAGTGAACGAGATTAGGCTCCCCCATTATTATTCCCTTTATTTATTTATTTATTTATTTATTTATTTATTTATTTATTTATTTATTTATTTATTTATTTATTTATTTATTTATTTATTATTTTACAATATATTTGTTTATTCACTCTATTATTATTATTATTATTATTATTATTATTATTATTATTATTATTATTATTATTATTATTATATACCACCCATCTGGCAGAAAGCCACTTTTATTGTATTTTCATTCTTTTCTTTTCTCCCCCCTTTTCTCTTACTTTTTTAAACACACAATTAGTGATGCCCCCCATGCCAGACCCAAAGGCCAAGCATTTCATCCAACCAATGCTACTCAAGGTTTCCCCACACTGCTGCCCCCAACCAACAAATAAAGAAACAGCACAGTATATGCCCTCTTGTCACCAATCCTAATTGTGGGGAACACAATAGGGTTCCACTAGGTTTACACTGCCTCTCCCCACTCCGGTGAGCCTCCCAAGGTGAACTGGTCCATACCACGTAGCTGCCGTCCTCTCATATCCTGGGGCTAGGCCAGCAACCACCCCTGCTGCCCTGCTAGTTCCCTGCCCAATTCCCAGTCCCTCATAGTTTAGCTGGGTCGGGGCTTCACCCACAAGCCCCCAACTCCAAACTACATGCTGATCTGCCGAGCACGTGGCTGAAAACTAAAGTTTGGCACAGCGTGGCAGAGCTCCTTACTCACCAGGTCCCTGAAGAGAAGAGGCTGAAGCATCACTCAGGGCTGGCTTATGAAGCCTGTTCTTCCCCCTCCCTTCAAATGAGAGCTGCCTGTCTCGCACAATTCTGGTTGGGTGGGGCAAAGCTGCTCCACCCTATGGAGAGCCCAGCTGTGGAGCGGAGCCTTTGTTCTGTTGGTCCATCTTTGGCTGTATCTTTCTATGGTACTTTATCAAATTCCAGATGAAGCATACATACACATTATATACCAGCATGCCTCCATGCACGCTCAAATTCCTTACATTCCCGTAGCTTTGTCTCTGTTAGTAAAAGGGGAACCCCTGTATTATTTTTTAATTTCTCTAGATTGTGTCCTTTATGTTCTTAAATACAGCATATATATTCTCCATAAGGAGCTATTTCTATGTAAATATGTATATTCTTCATAACGTTCATTGTTGTGGTATTTAACCAATGTGGCATACTATATAAATTTGCACACTCACATGAGTGATAGGGGAAGGGGAGACAGAGAGGCTTTCAACAAAAAAGTAGTGGGGCTGACTAGATTAATTCTGAAAGAATGAACACAAAGATGATTTAATTGATGGAATAGGGTGAAATATTTGACAGACTATGATAACTGTTTTCCAGAAGAATGTGAGGAAGAAAACGGAGAGCTTTGATTCAATGCATATTGTTCATAAAAGGAAGAACAAAATGTGGTTTGTGACAATATCTGTCTAGCAGAAAGAACAAAGAATTGGTTGGCAAAATTAATTCTGTCCACCCACCAGTCCTCTTTCATAGGAAAACTTGAATAGCATGGTTACTTATGGTGTGGCTTGTGTAACAAACACAGTGTGAAACTAAGGTAGCAAAAGCATAAGAAATAATCCAGTCTAGATCCATGAAATCTGGTTGCTTACTTGTGACCAGTACCTAGACATGGCCTTCTCCTAACATCTTTTATTGGGTAGTGAACACAGAGTATATCATATTTGCAAACTGAGTGTGCTCTACTTATATTGTAGAGTCCTGGAAGCACTAACGTAAGTACTCTCCACATTCTAAATGAGAATATTTTTGCCTCTAATGCAAATACTATTGTCTCTGGGATCACCATGATATACCTTTGTTTACCAGCTTTCAAATTCTAATTTACATTTCTAATTGTCATCAGCTGTTAAATATTTAATTGCCTATCATCTATCAAATACTGCAAAATATCAATTCTGTTAACAAATATAGGAATCAATATAGGTATTAATAAAACTCATCACCAATGCATAGAAAATGTATGGAAATTATTAAAGACTATGCAAGCAATCTGCAAGTGTATTTTAAATATTAACAGAAAAAAGTGCAGATGATTTGGAAAATTTTGGGTACAAGTTTGATATTGCTTGGTTTTAGTTTTAAAGCAGGCTGCAACTTTACAAAATTTAGTTCAGTTTTGTTTTTCATTGGTTATTGTAGTTCTAAGAAGAATGCTTAATTTTGCAATACAGAGGCCATTTCTATTAAAGATTAATAACCTAATTTTCAAAAGTAATCTTAATAATTGCTATGATTTCTGTGTCTATGGGAACTTTTAAGAGTGTTCTCCAAAATCTTTATGAAATTCTTCATGTGAATGAGCTTTAAAAATTCCCAGTAGGGAGCACACATTTTTATAGTGTTTCATATGGTTCAGGGAGTAGAAATTATTTAGTGTAATAATGCACATTAGTTTCAAAGTGACACAATTGATTGTGCTAAAACTAAGGGCAGCATTTAATGTTTCTAGGCTTCAGAAAACAAAAAATGCCTGCTGGAACAGGAAATCATTTTGGTGGCCTTTTTGTTTTATTGGACAAATGACATTTTCAAATCTGTAACTGAAGATCGTTTTGAAAAGTCTAGAACACATATTTCCAAAAGAAATGTCAAACATAATGATAAAGAACAGTGTGTTTCATATGAACTGAGTCAAAGAAAGCTGTTACTCATAACGATTTCATGAGTTTTCAGGGTAGGTTTGTTTGTTACTTGCATGTGACAACAGAGTGGGTGATGGTTACTTAATTCAAGAGTGATAATTGTATTAGTAGCATATCTTCATGTGTAAGGATATGTAATGAATGCCAATTTAAAAAGCTATAATTGTGACCTGATAGAGTAATATAAAGTGGCATTTACTCTGGAACTGCAGGGTTTGCTCAAAGCTACACAGACTGGCTTCTCCAGAGGAGGCACAGTGAGAAACCAAACTCCCATCCTCTACCCAACTCACTGAGCTTTTCGGCCAGTCCTAGGTCTAGGTATGGGAGCAATATTTATATCAAACAAAACATCAGAGCATGTCTGGAAGTTCCTTCTTGTGAAGAATGTCTAAATAACATCAGACCTTATCTGCATGGTCACCACATTTTAGAGGGCTTGGGGTCCAACAGAATACTTTCTATAGAACATTTCAGGTACTTTCAGTCTTTGTATCTCTAGGAAGTCTGCAACTTCATATTTGGCTGACTGCCATTGTTGTTGTTGTTGTTGTTGTTGTTGTTGTTGTTGTTGTTGTTAAACCTTAAAAGCAGCTGTTTAGAAATATAACGTAAACTATTGTTCCAAACAGTATTTTTTCAAAATGTACCTTAAATTTCACAGCAGGTTTTTCTATACCCTCTCACCCTTAATCACATTTTAGCACTGTATAAAAGCATTTTAAATAGTGATACCATGCCAGTTTGGCATGCCAGAATTTTATTCATTCTGTGTGGTAAACCTTTAACTACTCACATTCTCTTTTAGCTTTAATGTTGCCACTTTATACTATAAGATGTCCCTCAATTCAAGTCAAAGTCAAAGTCACCTTTATTGGCATAAAATAATCATTTAAAATAGTTGCAATAGGCAAACCTCTCAGGCCTGAATGGTGACCATAATAGTCTGGGGTTACAATAAGCCTAATTTAAAATGAAGCAGGGCTATTCTTTTGAGAAACTAGAAATAAATATTTGGCTACTAGCTCTGTCACGCTTTTATCTTTATCTGCCAAGAGAGTAGCAGTAATAGTTTTTTGGGTTGCTGAACATTTGGAAATAAGAGTGCCAATGAATTGGTGTCGATTATTATGATGAGAGGGACATTGAATCAGAGTATGTACAACAGAATCGGGTTCCAACCTACAGAATTTACAGAGTCTGCTCTTTTAAGGCATTTCAGAGTATCTTTCTAGAGTGACAGTGGAAGGAAAGATGTTCAGTCTTGCCAACATAAATGCCTGTCCCTCTTGAGGATACAAGAGATTCTTGAAATAATTTGAACCAAATTGTGGGTTGGAGCATAGGCCGTAATATAAAGGAGAAAAAAATTGGATTTACTCTTCCGACAATATTCTGTCTCTCAATGTCCCAAAGTCTTTGATGAATAAAATTGTATACATTTTTTCATTGCAATTAGATAGCCTAGGTCAATTCCAATAGGCGCTATCTTTATGGAGATGTTCTGATACCATTTAGAAACATAGGTGTTAGTAGATCGTTTAGCAGGGAATTGGGGTGCATTTGAAAATGGAGGCATAACCAATCCTTGATAATGGCCGTCCAAGCTTGGGTTGAGGGCAAATGGAGCCCAAGTTCACAGCATATTGTTGGTAGATTAATTGAGTTTGGCACACCCAGGATATGATGTAAGAAAATAGCTGCAATACAATCTACTTCCTGATTGTCAGCCTTAATCCAGATTGGAACTCCATATAGGAGTTGGTTAGTTATTTTGACCATAAAGACTTGAAGTGCGGCTGGAACATACTGATTCCCAGAGTCAAAATGGAACCTATGGGCTACATATTGTCCCTCTCCACTGTAAGAGAGGTTTTCTTCTTTTTTGGATCTTGTTACTTCACAAATAATCAGAGTAACAATGGTAGGGGTGGAACTCTTCTTGGAAGTGGAGCAAACATCTTTAAGAAAACCTAAATATTCTTATGCTTCCAATAGACCAATAGGTCTGTTCCCAGGTTTGACACAGCAAGATGTTGCTTGTAGCAACAAAGATCCAATTTTCAGCTTATAAAAATTTTAAGTTAAAGGAAGCTCCTTCTCTAATTTTGGGATCAATTTTCCTGGGGCAGGGATAGATGTCCCCATTGCCCTGTCTGCCTTCACACAAAGCCAAATATTTAGTTAATTCTTATATTTGTAAATGCAGCCATTTAATTTTTAAAACGTTTAAGGACCATCCACACAGAACAGAAATGAGGTCATTAACTCCTTTATAAACAGCTGTGCAGCACTTAAACATTCTGGTTTAAGAACTTAAGCCAATGGTCCACAGTGAGTGCAGCTGCTGTGTTTACAAGAGCTTTAGATAGAAACCAATTCAGGCTACTGATTGCCAAAGTTCTAGGAGGACATGGTACTTGAAGAAGAAGAAAGGAATGGAAGCCAGAGTGGTTATTCAAGAATAATCGGAAACACATGTGATACAATAATCTGGCCATCACATATTGTACAAATTGCAGTTTCTAACTTCACTCAAGATTAGCACCACATAAAACATGTTACAGTAGTCAAGTCAGGTGGTAATTAAGGAGTGCATCTGCCAAATGGCCAAATCTGCCTTTTCCATCCCAGCAGAGACTCCAGCCGAAAGTGAGAAAAGACATCTCCTACCACAGGAATTTTGTATCTTTCTACAAGCAATGTTGGGTCCAAGAACATCCCAACCCCAACATGGGGATGTATAAAATACATCATATGAAAACATAGAGTTGGCTATGTTTTTTATTTCAAATTGCAGTCTTAAACACAGTCATTTTTGGACTATGTTACACTAAATCCAGTGAGACTTATCTCTGAACAAACATGCTTAAGATGCCGCTGTAAGTCAATATTGCATTCTATTACCAAAATATTTACTCAGAGAGATCCCCATAAAGCCCTCTGTTGGGACAAGCAGCTAGCTCCTCCTCTGAGTTTTCTGTGAAGTACAGGAAATGTAAAGGGGTGAATAGCATTTATTTCTCTTTGTTTCAGCTTCTCCTTTCAGTGTGAAATGAAGGCTCCCTCCAGTATTCCTCTGTGCTTCCCCGGGGTTTGGAGAAGGCAGTTCTTCACAAAGCCCACATTAAATGCGTTTTTATTTTCTGATGTGCTTGCTGTACAGCTACCACCATCTGTAGGAAGGTCTGACTCAGAACTGAAACAGACAAGACGGCAGTCTCATAAAGTGATGGAAATCCAGGTTCTAAAGAAACATTTTGAGAGCTTCTGTATCTGCACAACGAATGTGCAAATGAATGCTGGGCTTCTCTCCCAATGACTACTCATCAACTCCTCTTGGATGAGAATGCTGGCTCCGTGGGCGGCTCGTCCGCCCGACGGAAGCCGATTTGCCTCCCCTCGCGAAGGGCGAGAGGAGAAGGGCGCATGCGTGCGCCAGACTGGGAGGGGGGAGGAGCGCCCTATAAAAGGGCTGCTCCGACCCCCCCCAACAGGCAGTTCGAGTTGGCGTTCGACAGGGGAAGACCTGTCGGACACGCTGCTGCGGCCACCATCTTGTCCCGCTCCACGTGGCGGGTGCCATTTTGAGTGCCGCGCCAAGCGGCAGCGAGAGGTGGCAAGGAGGATCAAGTAGCCTGCGGGAGGCCTGACCAGGCAGCGCGGCTGTACCGCGGCGGGCTCCTGGCCTGTAGAAAGAGCGGAGGACCCCTCGCGGGGGAGCGGCATCGGCATGAGCGAGGGCTGGAAGGCCTAGAGCCGGCCGGCGCCTGGTTGCTGGGGCCCGGGGTGGGTCTTGCTTGGCCGGGGCATCACCGGGAGGGGGAAAGGAGGCCCAGGGAACCACCTGGTGGGCGGCATACCTAGGCGGCCCGGGGCGTGTAAGGAACCCGGGCCGGCACTGGCTGGCCTGCGCGGCCGCGGGCTCCCCCCTTGCCTTTCTTGTGGGAGGGGCCCGGAGGGCCTTGGGTGGGTTTTGGTGCCCCAGTCCCCCCCTCTGAGCAAGGGCCGCATTCCAGGTCCTCACTGTAGCCGCTGCCGGCCTCCTCCTGTGCCCCCTCCTCTTTTCTCTCCATTGTGAGGGTCCTGCCAGGCCTGGGAGGGTGCCACTCCCTGGGGCTTAGGGCCCTGTGGTGGCTGTCGTCCTTGCCCAGGCTGCCAGCCCACTGTTATCTGGGACTGGGGGGCCTGGGTGTGGGAGGTTTGCTTGTCCTTTGAGGCCTTCACCCCCCTTTTTTTGCCGGCTGTTTCACCCCCCCCCCAGCCATCCCCCTCCTTCTTCGCACATCGAGAGAGTCGGGGATCACACACACCCCTTAGCTTGTGGTGTTGCTCTCTTCCCATGCCCACTGGGCGGGGGTTGCTTGCCCCAGCGCTTACCAAGTAGGCCAGCATTTTCAATGGCTCCCAAGAAGGGCCAGGGGACGGCTAAGGGCAAGCAGCCAGCCCTGAGGCACCAGTCCCAAGCGCCCCAAGTGGCGGAGAACTCCACGGAGGAGGAGAGCTGGCCAATCTGGCTCGAGCTGAAGTCTCGCTTGCTGGCTTTAGAGGCAGCTAAGGGGGTGAGCGGGGATGTGGCCACGCCCAACCCTACACCCCGTTCTGGTTCCCGACCATCTAAGGCACAGAAGCGTGCCCAGTTGCGGGAGGTGGCAACTAATTTTTCGGCTCACTTTGCAGCTTTGGAAGCCTTGGAGGCCACACCACTTGCCCAGGGGGTGGTGACAGGCACTGCCACTGCATCCAAGTGGCCTTGGGCGGCATCCTGGCATAGAGTAGCTACGACAGCCATCCCTGTGGAGGAAGAGGGCGAGGAGGAGGTCGCGGCTGCCCCACCTGCTCCGGAGACCACATCAACCAGTGAGTTGGCATGCGCACCTGAACCAGCTCCCACAATAGTTCCCCGTGGCACAGCTAACGGCTGTGCAGCAATACCCACCTGGAGTGGCCTCGTTGTGGGGCAATTCCCCCCAGTTACTACAGGGAGCCCAGATGCCTGCCATGTTACAGGGGTTGGGGCAACTACCATCCGTGGGGCTGGCCACAGAGCAGTCCCTTCCTGCTACTGCAGGCACGCAAGGTTGGCAGGGTATGGCTCCCCTCTGACCCATTGGCCAGCTATCGCTGGGGATGCCACCCTAGCCATGTTTGGGGCTGGCAGCAGGTTGTGCGTGGGTTCCCGAAGGGGCACTCCTGCACGGTGACTACGCCTCCCCTTTCGGACACCATTTAGCCCAGGCCACAAAACGAAAGATTTGGCATGGGGAATTTTTGGACATCTTTAGCCTGTTAAATAGGGAGCTAGACACAAAGGAGATGGAGAAGGAGGACCCCACGGACAAGGAGCGTAGGCTCAAGAAAAAGCCAAAGCGCTCATGGGCCACATGGCTCCCGGCATATCTGATCTACATGTCCCTAACACTCCAGGCCCAACCCTGGCGGGCGCAATCCATACTGAAGTACCTAGACGTTATTTATAGGGCCTTTGTTGATTTTCCTGCACACACATGGCTGCAATATGATGAAGAATTTCATCATAGAGTGACTCTGGACCCCCTTATCAGATGGGATGAGCCGATGCCATCCATCTGGCTCCAGTATATGATGCCAGTACAACAGGCCCTGGGTGATAGGTATGATAGCGGCCACCTGATCAGTAAGGGATCTCCTAACACACCTGCCTGTGCAGCTGTGGGCCAACCGGTTCAAGTCCAGCTGGGAATAAAATGGCCAGGGGTCCTGTACACGCAAGCAATGCCGCTTTAAGCATGAATGCTCGGTTTGCAGAGCCCAGCATCCAGCCGTTAATTGCAGTAGGGCAGGGTCAGAGATGCTGGTGCGGGATGCAAGCCTGGGGGCAGCAAAGGGGGCCCTGCAAAAGGGGCCCTGCCCAATTAAGTTGGGTGTCTTGCATCGTTGGGCCGCCCAGTATCCTTGGTTGATGGGTTTCAGTTTGGTTTTTGGATTCTGTTTGAGGGGACGAGGCGCCCTGTCCTATCCAAGAACCTGTGGTCCCTTGTGGGGGCGGAGGAGGTAGCTCAGGAGAAGATCTCCAAGGAGGTGGAAGAGGGACAGGTTCTGGGCCCTTTTGCTTCTCCCCCGGTGCCTAACCTTAGGGTCTCCCCCCTTGGCCTGGTACCTAAGAAGAACCCTGGGGAATTTAGGCTGATCCACCATCTGTCTCACCCAAGTGGCGCGTCCATAAACGATGGCATCCCACATGAATTGTGCACAGTTAGATACACTTCTTTCAAAGCGGCTATCCGCATGGTCCGTGCATGCGGCGTGGTCGCAGAGATGGCGAAGTGCGACATTAAGTCGGCTTTCTGCCTTCTCCCGGTACACCCTGCTGATTTTGAGTTGCTGGGTTTTCAGTTTGGGGGCCAGTTCTTTATGGATCGTGCTTTACCATTCGGGTGCATGGTGTCCTGTGCTGTTTTTGAGAGGTTCAGTTCCTTTGTGGAATGGCACCTCCGCCAGGTCACGGGCCTGTCCAGTATTGCCCATTACCTGGATGATTACCTCTTTTGCGGGCCCGCAGGCTCTGGCAGGTGCGGGTTCATCCTGGACAGTTTCCACGCCCTGGCCAGTGAGTTGGGGATCCCACTGGCTGAGGAAAAGACTGAGGGCCCCACCCAAAGGCTCACCTTCCTGGGTATCGAAATAGACACCCGGGTGCAGGCGTGTCAGCTCCTCCAGGACAAGCGGCTAGCGCTCCAAACTAGAGTAGGCGAGGCAATGGCCCGCCACAAGGTCACCCTTAGGGAGTTACAGGAGTTGGTGGGCCACCTTAACTTTGCATGCAAAGTGGTGGCCCCAGGCCGTGCGTTTCTGCAGTGCCTCTGCGAGGCGATGGTGGGGCTGCGCAACCCCACACATAGGACTAGAATTACATCAGATATGCGGGAAGCCCTATCTGTCTGGCGTATCTTCCTTGATGGGTTTAATGGGGTATCCTTTTGGAGAGACGACCTTCGTCTGGATGCCCAATTCCAGGTCCACACCGATGCAGCAGGGGGCCTGGGATTTGGCAATGCTGGCTCCGTGGGTGGCTTGTCCACCCAACGGAAGCCGATTTGCCTCCCCTCACGAAGGGCGAGAAGAGGAAGGCGCAGGCATGCACCAGACTGGGAGGGGGGAGGAGCGTCCTATAAAAGGGCTGCTCCGACCCCCCCCCCACCAGGCAGTTTGAGTTGGCGTTCCCTGCCCGCCCGCCGCGTATGGACTAGTGTGAGTGTACCTGGTCGCTCTTTTAGGGGCCGGATAGGAATTTTTGACCCGCAGTCTGGATTGGCCGTTGAGAGTGGGGATTTTTCGCCTATCCCACACTGGTGCCTAGGGAGTTAGGTAAAGTTGTTGTGTTATTGGTCACACTGGTGGCTGAAGCAGATTCGGGCAGTGGTGAGTATGCAGATAAACATCTGTCCCCAAGTACCCATAACCTCGGCACAGCAGATCAGGAGGTCACCGGGCTGGGGCGGATACGAGGGAATGCCTCCCTGCGCTGGGCATTACCCAGGTTTGGCCATTGAAGGCAGGAAGGGATAATAACATCAACCGGCCCAGGAGGTGCAATTGGCTAACTGCACCACCTGGGGGTTGCTTATCGCCCAATGCTGCCCAGTTGGAGGGGTCTCAGATGACCCCGTGGTTCCAACCATGTTTGGCAGATGCCTGGGCCCTCCTCTGTTGTGTTGTTGTATGTGTTAAATAAAGTGTGGCCCAGTTTACCCCATATTCCTGACTCGTCTCATCATTTCAAGTGTGGGGGGCAATGAGCAACCAAAACCCTTCAGAGCCTTCTGGATTGTCCAAAAGTCTTTAGCAAATTGTACCTCATAAAATTGACTTCTAACTAAGACTACTATCCTCATCATGCAGCTATATATTGTTTATAATAATGTTTCCCATTGAGGAAGTCAGATTGCCATTCCTATGCATTTTTAGAGCAGACCTAAAAGCAAGCGAAGAAACAGCTGTTACAACCAGTTCTACCTTCATGGTCAAATGAATAAGAAGATAGATACAATTACATGCTGAATTCTTTTCCTCATTGGAGGTGAAATATAATAAAATCTACTGCATTAGTTTCTTGTTCAGAAAACTCTTGTGAGTAATCAACCTAAGCCAAAATGTTATGCTTTTAAAAATCTTATTGACATCTTTTAATGCCAGGCCAGAATGGTAAGCAATTGTACACAACTCTACATCTATACCCAATTTTAGACTCTGAAACTAGTGCAAGACTTGAAATGTTACATTTTGGTTCATATTTGTAATTTATTTATATTTCAATTGAAATGTTATTGAAGTTTGTTTTATAGTCTGCCTTTCCCCCGATAAGGAGTCCTAAGGTGACTCAAAATATTAAGAAGAATAGAATTAAAAAATAAGTTAAACATTAAAAACAATTAAACTATACACTAATTAAAATGCAATTAATAATTAAAAGAAAACAACATTTAAAATTACTAAATTACTAAAAAGGCATGATAGTCACATGCAAATTAAGGAGTGTGTCTTAAAATTCTCTTTCTCAACGAATTTCCAGTGCTTGTATGATTCTGTTTCCAATGGTTCACTCGCTTATTGCTGAATCTTCCATCCTCAGGGAGGCATGAAATGCATCATACTAATCTACTTTTCATATAATTTCAGGCAATGTGTGATAGTTATAAAAGCTTCATGAATCAGAAGCCAAACTAACTTTTAATTTGTAGCAACTGACATGCCCCATTTTATTCCTTTCATTTTAAAAAAGTAAGGTGATTAATAATTAATTTTAGACTGTCAGCAAATCTATTATAACTTTAGAATTCTACTTGCTTGTTATTTCTAGCAAGTGGCACCACTATTTTTCTCATTAGATTTTACCCATTTGATGTAATCCACAGTTCCAATGAAAAGACCAGGAATGTTATTTTTAGATTTTTCTCCTTCTTATGGCATTACTTTAAATATTTGTAATTTGACCCACCTATATTTCTTTATCGTCCACAGATGGAAGGATGATTAGTAATATGAAGACTTTTGTTACTAAACGTACCATTAAGACCAGTCCAAATGGCACCTTGGGCCCCAGCCCCACTGCAGGTTCAGAGTAACCAAAACTGCACAATTAGTTATTGTATCAGAAACAGGATGTCCCACAAACAACCGGAATGGGGACTTTGGCTATGAGAGAGCCAAGAAAACTGCACCTCAATGGCATGCTAATATAATTATTCTGTTTTACAGAGGACAGTTAACAGAGCAGAGAGCACAAAAGATTAGGAGTTTGATTCAGTCCTGCACCTTGCAGGAGAACAGGCAGCCTGTGTGGCCTTGGCAAGCTATATGTTCCCAGGGCAATCCCAAAATAAAGGTATAGTAAACCACTCAAGGTTGCCATAAGACCTTAGATCACCTAGAACCTACATCACTGTAAGTTGGAATCAACCTGAGAGCATGGAGTTTGTTGTTGTGGTGGTGGTGGTTGTGATTGTTGCTGCTGTTGTTGTTAAATGCAAGACACAGACTTTGACTGGTATTGTATAGCAGATGAAAGTTTTAATCAAGAACTTTAGTATCAGTTAAATATTAGTAAAATACAGCATGCTGTTCCCTCATGTTGCCAAGTGTTATAGCTCTGATTGTTTTATTTCAGAGATCTGCAGCTGATTACATTTTCCCAATGAGCCAATGACTATGAGGGCCACTGAAATGTATTTCAGTCAAACAAATTATTTTTACCACCAGGTCTCTATGTCTGTAATTGTTCTAGTAGTTTATCTTCAACTCTCACATCTCCTGGAATTGTGACACCAATCATTTCTTCATTCTATTACTGTCATGTCAGATGCCCATTAACTTAGACATTTTCTGACAGTTTCTCTACTTGAAGTTCACACAAATTCTTGGATGCTAGAAGATTTATTTATTTATTTATTTATTTATTTATTTATTTATTTATTTATTTATTTATTTATTTGAAATAATGTCCAACCAGTGTATATAGAACTCTGTCATATCTAGCTTTGTAGTCTATCTGCAGACTCCTTGAACATTGATAGATAAGATGTGATACACTTTCATGTTTTTCTTGTCAGAGTTGACACATTAATTCCTTGAATTTTGGCTTTCATGACATTAATTTTAGTGCTTGTTCTTGTGCATTGTTATTACTATTAACTTTGCAGTAACTTTGTCTTTGTCCTCAAACACTCTTCCTATTCTTTTAAATTATCCCCTCTCTGTGTTATATCACACAGATCTGGGTGTGCAGTCTGGGTCTGTAGTCTAACCAGAACCAAATATATACTATCCAGCTCCAAAAGCTTGCTGAGCAAGATTATTCTACTTCTACTTTCTAATGTTCTCTTAATGCCACCAGACAATGTTAAGTCCTTGGTGCTACATTGTCATCTGATTTATCTATGGATGAAACAACAAATACATTAATTCTTTGTAAGTGCTCCATTTTTTAACTTTAGAAATATAGGCCACATGAGATCTTTGGTTCACTGAAACAAGTGAATGATCTGGAAAAGGTGGCAATTTTTTTGTTATATTAAGGATAGATTAGTATAATTCACTATGACATTCAGATGCCCCAGGCTCTGGGGACATGAACAAGTGCCTCTAATTGTAACTGTATAGTACTAGTGATGCATTTTTACCTCCTTCTTAGGAATAGACAGTGGTACCTCGAGTTATGAATGGCTCAAGTTACAAAAAACAACAAACAAACAAACAAAACCTCAAGTTATGAAAGGAAATCATTGGAAATGGGGATGCCACATTAGGATTTTTTTTTTCATAATAGGAAGCGCTGCCCATCCATTTCCATTTATTATATTTAGTATGAAGTGCCATCCCCGTGCATGCTGTGGGTAGTGTTTCCAGAACCAGGGCATCGGTTTCCAATTATTTCCTTTTGAATTGGAAACTGATGCCCTGGTTCCGGAAATGCTACACACAGCATGCAAGGGGCAGTGCTTCATTCTGAAAGGCCACCCTGACATATCTTTCAAAAAGCTGAAGCCAGCAAAGCAAGGGAAAAGCTTCCCCACATTGATGGGTTCGGGGGACACGTCTCAATCAACCAGCAGTTCAAAACCATTTTGACAGCTGTTGAGGACAGCTTCCCCCCTTTCTAAGCTTCCTCCTCCTCCTTGCACCCCCCCCTAAAAGAAATGTAAGAATATGATTAGCGAGGCAAAGAAAGATTGTGAGGAATGTATGGCTGGCAATATAAAGAGAAATAATAAAAGCTTCTTTGTAGAAAACCTGCCAGAGAACCGGTTAGCCCTATGGATGGTGAGGGAGGTAAAGGGGAACTTGGAAATTGCAGATAAATTAAATGAGTTCTTTGTGTCTGTCTTCACAAAAGAAGACCTTGGGCAGATTCCACTGCCCAAGGGAGGATGTTTTAGGATTAATTGATAACAGTCACCAGGCCCAGATAGCAGCCACCCAAGGGTTATTAAGGAACTGAGGAATGAAACTGCGGATCTCTCAGTCTCTAAAAATGCCCACAGTGCCAGAGGACTGGAGGATAGCGGCTGAGGTAAACTCAGCATGGCTTCTGAAAGGGCAAGTCCTGCCTGACAAACCTTTTAGAATTCTTTGAAACAGTCAACAGATTTGGGTGAACTGGTAGATATCGTCTGTCTTGCTTTTCAGGAGGTTTTTGACAAAGTCCCTCACCAAAGGCTGCTGAGAAAATTGCATACTAAGGGGATAGGAGGGGATATCCTCTTATGGACTGAGAACTCGTTGAGATCCAGGAAACAGAGTAGGTGTCAATGGGGAATTTTCACAATGGAGAGAGGTGAAAAGTGGTGTGTCCCAGGGATCTGTCCTGGGACTGGGGCACTGCCCTTATGAGGAAATGGTACAACATTTGTAGCTCTTTAGTCTGGAAAAAAGGTGCGGGGGGTATGATTGACAAGTACAAAATAATGGAGGGCATGAATAAAGGGGATAGAGGCATGCTCTTCTCCCTCTCACAAATACCAGAACTGGGGGACATCCACTCAAATTGGGGGTTTGGAGACTGAGAAGAGATAAAAGAAAATACTTCTTTACCTAGCATGTTGTTAGGCTGTGGAACTCTCTGCAACAGGGTGTGGTGATGGCATATGGCCTGAATGCCTTCAAAAGGGGATTGGACAGATTCCTGGAGGAAAAAAACATATAACAGGTTACAAACCCTGATGGGGATGTGCAATCTCCAGGCTTAAAAACATGGTACTTGAAAGGCTAGTTGCAGAGGAGTGGTATCAAGAGACAGGTATTTAGCCTTGTGTGCTCCCAGAGGCATTTGGCAGGTCCACTATGAGATACATGAAGCTGGACTAGATAGGCCTTTGGCCTGATCCAGCATGGCTCTTCTTATGTTCTTGTGTGGGGGTGTGGGTGCTTCAGGGTGTGCAAGGAGGAAGGGAAGCTTTGAAAGGGGAAAGCCTGAAAGAGAAAAACAAGGAGGGCAAAAAGAAGAAGGGAGAAAAAGGAGGAAAGGAGAAAGAAAAAAAGAAGAAGGGAGAAAAAGGAGGAAAGGAGAAAGAAAAAAACGGAGCAGGGGAAAGCTTCCCCGCTTTGCTGAGCTGGAGAGAAACCCCCTCAATCAACTGGCAGCCAATGGCTGCTCAAGAGTCAGGTGATTTTTCTGAGCTAACAAAATCAGCTGGGTCTCGGGATGGGAGGAGCAGCCTTCCACTGCCTTGATTGAGGGGTTTCCCCCCCCAAACCCAGCAGAGGCGGGAAGCTTTTCCCCCTTCTGGGTTGGGGTAGGATTTCAAAACCTCACCTCCCCCATAGACAGCAAAAGCCCTTTCCCATCTTTGGAGCATTTGAGCTACCAAAGAGTGAGAATTCTGTTTAATTGGTTTTTTGGTAGCACTTTTTCAAATGCTGAAGATTACCAAATGGTGAATTTAGTAGAAGAAGAAAAAAGAAAAATAAGTTATTTTTTAAAAAGATATAGAAGAGAATGGAACTGGATGCTCAATCTTTTCAGGTTATCTGTTTATCTTTTGTGACTGTAGTGAAAGTTATGTTCTGCGTTGTCAAGTTGGAAATTACGTCTAGTGAGCCTGAAAGGATTTTCAAGGTAAGAGAGGTAGCTAAAGAGTAGTACCTACTAGACATGGGCATGACTTGACGAAATTCTCGTTTCCGTTTCTGTTACTCATTTCCGTTACGCAACGGAAACGGTAACGACAATTACTCCCCCAGAACTCGAACTCGAACCGACAAAAGAAAAATTTGGGTTCTGATTTGTCATTGTCGTTCCTGGGCACTGCGCGGTGACCCAGGGCGATGCCAAGGGGCACAGAAAAAAAGTTTTAGAAATTAAAAAAAAACCCCCGATTCCCGGCCAAAAAAGCAGGCGAAAATATGCCTGCCTGAGGGCACCTACCAAGGGGTGGTTTCTGGGGGGGGGGGGTCCCCACTCCAGCCTTCCCCCCAAACTCCTGTCCTGGGCTGCTGGTACGGGCTGGGAGGGGGCATCCTCGGCGTCTCCATTTGCTATGCGGTGCGGGGGGATCCAAAATGGCGCCCGCAATATTTTTTTTGAAATCGTGGTCCAAAAACCCACCAAAGAACCACAGAAACATGCGAAAATTAGCTATTTTAAATGCTTGAATTTTTTTAACAGTAGCAGCAGTGGGTTTTTCTTGCAATAAAACGTCTCCATTGATTTTATTTTATTTTATTTATTTTATTGTTTTTTTTTTACACCTGCGCACGCGAATGATGGACTGGCCATGGATGGGACCATCCCAAATTTTGGAGCCATTCCACCAATCCAGGGCCAGGTTTTGCTGAGACTTCTGGATGTGCCAGAGAGGGCATAAAAAGCCCACCAACCCCTAATCCTAATCCTAACCCTAACCCTAACCCATACGCCGGTACACTGTGTTTCTTAGTGGGCCAGAGGCACCCAGAGGTACATCCCACTAACCCACCCCTAAACCTTAACCGTTATCCTAAGCCTAGCCCTTACCCCCTAACCCCATGCTCTGGGAAGTCAAGTCGCGCTAAATCGCGGCGGTAACGACAAACGACACAACGAAATGACAAATTTTTGAAAAATTTCGCGAAAAACGGAAAGGGACCCGAAACGGACCCGTCCCGAAAAACGACAACTCGAAGAAAAAAATTCTGGTCGTGCCCATCTCAGTACCACAAGTACCAGTCCACAACTTTGAGTCCAGATGTGTTGTTCTATGGCAGCAGAGTCATAAAGAATTACTGTCACCATTTGGAAAAAGCACAATCAAATGGACGCAGAGCTTCAGGGTGAAATAATCTGATCCCCAGGCAGCATTCCTGTCTGTGTCTCTCTCTGGGCTCAATGCATGGATATGTGGGTGTGTGAGAGAAGTGGTTAGCGCATGTGAGTGTGTTTTGATGTGTGTGTGAGCTGATAAAGCTGCCTGAGGATCGTCTTTATTAATAAGTACACAATGGCAGATAATGACAGAGGAAATTTATCCCTATCTGTGGGACCATATTGGCTTGTCATTGATGGGGACCCAGGGGAGGAAGCTGTGGGGTCAAAAGTGATAGAACAGATGGCCCTGATGTCCAGACATCCTGTTCTTGTTTCTGGTCTTGCCCATCCTGTTTTGCTGCCTTCCTGCCTAGATCAGCACAAACGGTATCTGCTCGGCCCTGGGGCTGCTGGGAAATCCAGGCCAAGCAGCCTCCCAGGCCTTCACTTGCTTCTATGTGCTTGGCCAATTTTGGGGCTCAGAAATATGGGGCAATGAAATTCCACATGGAGGAAGAAAAGATATCTCATTTGATTCCAGGTTTGTCTTCATGTAGTCTCAGAGGTACGTATGTGGGGTCCCAAAGGGAACTTTTGGGAGTGAAGGCCCAAAAATAAAGAAAATCCTATTCCTATAGAAATTCGTCAAGTTAAACCAGAAAGCATATGGAAAGGAAATGCGGGGGGAAAGCAAGCAATAGAACAGAACAGTGGTGGGGCCACTGTGAGATATAGGAAACTGGACCTAGATGGCCCTTTGGCTGGATCCCCGCATTGCTCTTCTTTTGTTCTTATGTGATTCCTCCTCACCTTCTAATAAAATTTTAAATAATTTTACTAGAAAATATTTCATATTTCATTTGTATACAAACATGGCTACTAAGCATATGTAATGTATTACATATTATTCACCAAAATGCCCAGGGATTTCAAAAAGAAAACTAGAGCATTGATGTCCATATGTTGTATAAAAATTTGCTACTCTAAAATACAGGGGGAATAGAGATGGGCACGAAATGAATTTTACTTCATTTCATTATTCATTATTTTTTTCGTTACCTAACGAAACAAATAATGAAACCCCCGAGTAAAAATTTTGAATAAAAACAATAAACCGAACAAAATTTGGTTTTGGTTCGTTCATTTCGTTAAGGTGGCGATGTCTCCCACCTGGGCTGGCTTTACTTCCTGGGGTCAGCCCGCACATGGCATGTGGGTTGGGGGTAAAAAATAAAATTAAAATAAAAAAAATAAAATAAAGGACACCGATCGGGTGCAGGGGGGACAGTTCTGTGCCCTAAAAAAAAAAAAGAAGACGAAGAAGAACACCCACCAGGCCCCAGGGGCCGTCATGGGCCTTGGGAAAAAAGAGGTGCTGCCCCCCTGCCAGCGCCTTTAAAAAACAGGCAAAAAACCATATCTGCACATCCTCGAGGCACTGGGGGAAAAGTTTAAAGAAACGCTCTTCCCCCATCCCCATGGGGAGGCGGGAAAGGTGTCTCTTTTTAAAAAGATCTTCCCCCCCGCGTGCTGGCAGCTGCTGGCATGATCATCTGCCAGGGGGGTTTTAAACTTTTTTTTTCCTCCCCCAGCCCACAGCCAGCTGATGGGAGGCCAAAAAAAAACAACAACCCCCTCCTCCTTTTCCCTACCCAATCAGGCAAGGAAAAGGCGGGACTTGTTTCTTTTTTTTCTCCACTGAAATGCATTGGCTCAATCATTTCAAAAAAAAATTTCCCCCATTTGGGAAAGCAATTTTTTTTTTGCCCCCCCAGCCTGCGGCAGCTATGGGGGCGGGGGAGGAAAAACCCAAAACCTCCCTTTTCCCCCCACGGGCACAGGAAAAGGCGGGAAATTTTTTTTTTCTTTTTTTCTTTTTCTTTTTTTCTTTTTTTTTTTCTTTATTTCTTTTTTTTTTTTTCTTTTTTCTTTCTTTCTTTTTTCTTCTTCTCTTTTCTTCTTTCTTTTTTTCTTCTTCTTTTCTTCTTCTTTTCTTTTCCCTTTTTTTCTTCTTTGCTTTCCCCACTGCCAATCAGGGCCCGGGGTGAGGGCTTTTGGGGGCAAAAAAAAAAGAGGGTTAAAAATCCCACCTCCCCCCACGGGAGGGAAAAGGGAGGAGTTTTAAAAATGTTTTCCTGCCCC
>JAWVWN010003849.1:0-13904 GCA_037367305.1 Phrynocephalus vlangalii | reverse complement strand
TCTGCAGACATGGCATCCTTTATAGAGTCAACCTATTGCATGTCTGGTCTTCTTTTAATGCTGCTGCAGCTGGTGATAGACCAAGAAAAGTCAAGGACTCTGTAGACTCAGAAGTACTGTACAGAGTTTGGGAAAGTTATACTTTTTGGACTACTTCTCTATGAATCCTCTAGCCATCACGGGCACTTGTAGTCCAGACAGTAACATTTCCAAGCTGTATCCCCCCCCCCAAAAAAAAAATATTTCATGGCTGATTGTTTAAAGAATAAGCATAACAGTTGGCAAAATTGGGGGTGAAGAGGAGCAAGAAGCTGATTTTTTTTAAGAGGAATGGAGGTAGAAACTGTACGTTACAGAACTAGTGAAGGAGGGGAAAAAACAAAATACAGAGGATTACCAAAAGTATCTGAAGCAAAACTAGGCGACAAAGCAAGCAAAAGGAAGATGGCAGTTCAAACAATGAAGAGATATCAAAAGCTTAGAAAAGATCTGCAACTTTTTAATATACTGCACATAGAAAGATGTACATAACATAAGATGCAGCAAACATACGGTATTTAAAATAAAGCACCAATGGCCATTACTGATGGATAGTAAAAATTCTCTAATATTGATGGCAAGGTTAAAATCATACTGTCAAAAGAGGACATTAAAGAGTTGATTTAATTTAGTAGAACACCCGAGGTTAGTGTACCAAAGGCTGATACTAGGCTAAAATTGCAAAAATCTGAAAGGCCACATGGCTAACAAAATAAATAGCAAAACCTCTGGGATAAAAAATTTTCTTGAAGTATTCAAGCTTATAGAGCTTGGACCCATCTAGTAGTGGCACTGGCAAAGCTTCTTCCTTCTTTCAATCAATTCAGGACAGGTCTACATGAGCTCATTGGAACTGGATGGATTGGGGTAATTAGGATCAATGTTGAGTCATAGGTCCAATATACCATTTGGTGTGATCCTTGCATCAAAAGGATGTGTATATACTTCAAGTGATCGTCTGGCTCCTTCTGCTGTCAATTTCTAATATCATAAAGTGGCTTAAAACCCAGCCACTTCAGGATATTGTCAGATTAAATGCTTCTTCTGATTTGTGGAGGAAGTTAATCTTTTTGTCTGTATTAAGGCATCACCGATGCACTGCACCACTCATAAAAATATTTAAAATGTTAGAACTTCTTTCTGTAAGCAGAAACAACAAGGCATTTTTTATTTTTAAATGAGGTTTTTCTTTTCTTTTCTTTTCTCTCCTTTCCTTTCCTTTCCTTTTATACAGAATAGAAAGGGAAAAACCAAGAGGCATGGGGACAGAAGAAGGGAATGCTGTAAAGGAAAAAAGAAAACAAGGGAAAAGTGGGAGGGGGTTGGAGGGAGAAGAGTACAATAACATTCTTTGCTTTATCCTTATTCCAGCATATTACATTTCATAATCCATTAGCCCTACCATCAAATAATTGTTGTACTTGTTAATTCTCTTTACCATCTATTTCTATTAATTTTTCAAAACTTATACAAATCCCCATATAAAATGGTTCCCAGATTTTATATGGGTTTTCCATTGGTAAGTCCTTTATCCAAGCACTTGTCTATCAATTCTTCTTGTTTCAGTACCTCAGTTCTTTTCCAATACATAGCTGCAGTTATTAGATGTCTCCAATCTCCTGTCTAGTACAATAATTCCCTGTTTATCACAGGGGTTA
Source organism: Phrynocephalus vlangalii (assembly GCA_037367305.1). Taxonomy (NCBI): domain Eukaryota; kingdom Metazoa; phylum Chordata; class Lepidosauria; order Squamata; family Agamidae; genus Phrynocephalus; species Phrynocephalus vlangalii. Next base: position 12,207 of record JAWVWN010003849.1, on the reverse strand, counting down.
AGGGACCTGACCGGACCTGCGATAAAGGAAAATCCGCGATATGTGGATGCTGGGTTTGGTCGGGACTGGGGGGCCTGTCTGGAGCTTTCGGCACTTACCCCAGGCCTGGTGCTGCCCTGAGTGGGCCTCCGACGGGCTTCCCGGGCCTATCGTAGGCCCAAGAAGTGGCTTTGGGCAATCCTGAAGGCACTTCCAGTTTTTGGGAAGTGACTTCCAGTTTCTTGGAAACCACTTCTGGGGCTTTCCAAACAAGCCGGGGAGCTCATCGGAGGCCCTGCTTAGGGCAGCACCAAGCACTGGGATAAGTGCAGGAGGCTTCAAACAGACCTACACAGCTTGCCCCAGGGGCCCTTGCCTTCATATACTGTGGTCCCGTGATATACTGTGACAGGGGTGCCCAAACTTTTTGTAAGGAGGGGCAGATTTGGTGGCTGAGAATGTGTCAGGGGCCGGTTGCTCCCCGACCTTGCCACCCCACTGCAAGCCCCACCCACGGACCCATAAGCCCCACCCACTGACCCCTTGCAACCCCACCTGCAGGAAGGAAGGTGGGGACCAAGGGAGGGAGGGAGGAAGGTGGGGACCAAGGGAGGGAGGGAGGGAGGAAGGAAGGTGGGGACCAAAGGAAGCACAGGGAGTCATGGCCAGAGGTCTCCCCTTGGAAGAGGCGATCTGTGTGACCTTGTACCCCCCAAGCTCCCCAGCAGTGGCGACAGCTCACCCAGCAGCCCACCCCAAAGCTCCTTGGGGGTGGCAGAGGCCCGCTGGCCTGCCCACCCCCACATATTCCCCTGCAGTGCCGGTGGCAGCAGACCACCCAGCCGCTCAGCCGCCCAAGCTTCCCAGCAGTACCGGTGGCGCAGCCTGCCCCGCGTGTGCGCCCAACCTCACAATGTTCCCGGCTATGCCGGTGGTGGCGGCCCACCTGCGCGCCACCCTGCACACACGCCTAGCTTCACAAGGTTCCCGGTGATGCCGGTGGCGGCATCACCCCCGCACGTGCCCAGCCCCACAAGCTTCCTGGCGGTGCTGCTGGTGGTGGCCCGCCCCCTCGCCTGCCCACCCAGCCTCACAAGCTTCTGCTCACCAGCCGGCCAGCCCGCCCAGCCCCTCAAGCTTCCTGGCAGTGTCACTGTTGGCGGAATATTTTTTTTAAAAAAAACATGGGGCGGAGGAGGGGGAGGGAGGGGCCGGCCGGCCAGCCGCGGGCTACTCAGAATGGCCTGACGGGCCAGACTTTGGGCAGGCCTGTGCTGTGACTACAGTATATGAGGTCGTACAGTGCTTTATAGGTTAAAGTCAGCACCTTGAATTGTGCCAGATAGCTAGTTGGCAGCCAGTAGAGCTGCTTTAGTAGGGGTGTAATGTGATCTCTGTAACCCACCCCAGTCAGTCCTAGATCAACTTTTATTAACAATTGTGTGCCATCATGTTAATTCTTATGATGACCCCTTTCAGGAGTTTTTAAGGCAGAAAGTGCTCAGAAGTGGTTTACCATTCCCTTCTTCTGGAGGCTTCCTGCGATGGTGCAGCTTGCCTAGGACCACACAGGCTGGCTCTTCCTCCAGGAGGCACGGTATGGAATCAGACTCCTAAATGTCTGGCTCCGCAGCCAAATATCTAATTCACTTCTCTATCTACTCAGAAAGAAAGAAAGAAAGAAAGAAAGAAAGAAAGAAAGAAAGGAAGGAAGGAAGGAAGGAAGGAAGGAAGGAAGGAAGGAAGGAAGGAAGGAAGGAAGGAAGGAAGGAAGGAAGGAAGGAAGAAAGAAAGAAAGAAAGAAAGAAAGAAAGAAAGAAAGAAAGAAAGAAAGAAAGAAAGAAAGAAAGAAAGAAAGAAAGAAAGAAAGAAAGAAAGAAAGAAAGAAAGAAAGAAGAAAGAAAAAGAGCAATAACTTTTATGAAAGATTCATTTAAATTTTTTGTTAAAGATCACAAATGACAGAATTTACAATAATTGCAAGAAACAGGAAGGATTGATGTAGGTTGGATTCAGAGAATGATTTAGAACTAGGGAGGTAGTATTGCACCTACATATACTTGGGTGGAGATTGTGTGACATGAATGTTAATGTATGCCAGCTGTACGGACTACAAGAGAATCCTTTACAAAGTCTAGCATGATTAATTGATGGATTTACTGGTAAAGAAAGGTTTACATATCTCATATTTTCATTTGAAAATCTATATTGGTAACAAGAAACCCTGTAGTTCTATTATACAGTATGGCACAAAACGGTGGACAACTGTAAATATGATAGACACATTTCAAATGTGATTTTATCACAAGGTGCTAAGAATTTCTAGGACTGGGAGAATGACCAACAAAGTGATACTGAAATGAAGAAATAAAGACCAAGAAATCATAAAACGTATACAATATAAAAAGTTAGAATTGCTTAGTCATGTACTGAGAAATGAAAAGTACAGATTTTTGCAACTGATCTTTCAAGGGAAAATAACTGGGAAAAGAAGCACAGGAAGGAGAATTTATTGTCTGAAGACTCTAGGAGGCTGAATTGGATAAGAACATAAGAACATAAGAAGAGCCATGCTGGATCAGGCCAAAGGCCCATCTAGTCCAGCTTCCTGTATCTCACAGCGGCCCCACCAGATGCGTTTGGGAGCGCATGAGACTAGATATCTGTCTCCTGATACCACTCCCCTGCATCTGGCCCTTGAAGTACCCTGGTTTAAAGCCTAGAGATTACACATCTCCATCATGGTTTGTAACCCGTGATGGACTTTTCCTCTAGGAATCTGTCCAATCCCCTTTTGAAGGCATCCAGGCCAGATGCCATCACCACATCCTGTGGCAGGGAGTTCCATAGACTTACAACACGCTGGGTGAAAAAATATTTTCTTTTGTCAGTTCTTACTCTCCCAGCACTCAATTTGAGTGTATGTCCCCTAGTTCTGGTATTTTGATAGAGGGAAGAGCTTCCCTCTATCCACTTTACTGATACCTGCATTATTTTGTATGTCTCAATCATATCCCCCCTCAAGCGCCTTTTTTCCAGACTAAAGAGGCCCAATTGTTTTAGCCTTTCTTCATAAGGGAGGTGCCCCAGCCCAGTAATCATTTTAGTCGCTCTCTTCTGCACCTTTTCCAGTTCCACTATGTCTTTCTTGAGATGCGGTGACCAGAATTGTACACAATACTCCAGGTGGGGCCTTACTATTGTTTTATATAACGGCATTATAATGTTGGCTGTTTTATTTTCAATCCCCTTTTTGATAATCCCTAGCATGGAATTGGCCTTCTTCACTGCTGCCACACATTGGGGAGACACCTTCATGGAGCTGTCCACCAACACACCAAGATCTCTTTCCTGATCCGTCACGGATAACTCAGAGCCCATGAGTTGATAGATGAAGTTTGGATTTTTTGCCCCAATATGCATTACTTTACATTTGGTTACATTAAAACGCATTTGCCATTTTTCAGCCCACTCCCCCAGTTTGGAGAGATCCTTCTGGAGCTCTTCACAATCTTCTCTGGTTTTTACCACATGGAAAAGTTTTGTGTCATCTGCAAACTTGGCCACCTCACTGTTTATCCCTGTCTCCAGGTCATTTATTAACAGATTGAAAAGCACCGGTCCCAGGACCGAGCCCTGGGGCACACCGCTTTTCACTTCTCTCCATTGTGAAAATTTCCCATTGACACCTACTCTTTGTTTCCGGGATCTCAACCAGTTCTCAATCCATAAGAGGACCTGCCCTCTTATCCCCTGACTATGCAATTTTCTCAGCAGCCTTTGGTGAGGGACTGTGTCAAAAGCCTTTTGATAATCAAGTTAGATTATATCCACCGGTTCACCCAAATCCACGTGCCTGTTGACCTTTTCAAAAAATTCTAAAAGGTTTGTAAGACAAGATTTACCCTTACAGAAGCCATGCTGATTTTCTCTCAGCAAGGTTTGTTCTTTTATGTGTTTTAAGATTTTCTCTTGGATGAGGCCTTCCACCATCTTCCCTGGGACAGATGTAAGGCTAACGGCCTGTAGTTTCCTGGGTCCCCCCTCCTTCCTTTTTTAAAAATTGGTGTGACATCTGCTATCCTCCAGTCCTCCGGCACTGTGGCCGTTTTAAGAGACAAGTTGCATATAACCGTTAAGAGATCTGCAATTTCATTTCTCAGTTCCCTAATAACCCTTGGGTGGATGCCATCTGGGCCCGGTGACTTGTTAATCCTCAATTTATCAATTAGTCCTAAAACCTCCTCTCTTTTAACCTGTATTTGATTTAATTCTTTAGTCAAGAGGGGCGGCTCAGGCAGCGGAATCCGCTCAAGGTCCTCTGTCATGAAGACAGACGCAAAGAACTCGTTCAATTTCTCTGCAATGTCCAAATCCTCCTTAACCTCCCCTTTTCCTCCCTCACCATCCAGAGGCCCAATTGGTTCTCTGGCAGGTTTTCTACTTCTAACATATTTAAAGAAGCTTTTATTATTACCCTTTATATTGCTAGCCATGCGTTCCTCAAAGTCTTTCTTTGCCTCCCTTATCATCTTTTTACATTTCTTTTGCCAGAGTTTGTGTTCCTTTTTATTTTCCTCATTTGGGGAGGATTTCCATTTACAGAAGGACCTCTCCTTGTGCTTTAGAGCCTCTCTAACTCCACTCGTTAACCATGCCGGTGTCCTCTTGGACTTAAATGAGCTCTTCTTTCTTTGTGGTATGCACTTGTGCTGGCCTCTATATTGTTGTTTTAAACAGGCTCCATGCACACTGAAGAGATTGGATTCTTCTAACCCTCCCCTTCAGTTTCTCTCTAACTAGTTTCCTCATCTGAGGGAAGTTTGCCCTTCGAAAATCAAGGGTTTTTATGTCTGATTTGGTTGACACTCTTCCTCCGACATGCATGGCAAAGGTAATTGCAGCATGGTCACTGTTCCCCAGAGGCTCAGTGACATTCACATCCCTGACGAGGTCCTGAGTATCACACAATATTAGATCTAGAGTTGCCTGTTCTCGGGTGGGCTCCATGACAAGTTGCTCTAAGGCACAGTCATTCAGCAAGTCGAGAAACCCAGTTTCTCTTTCTTGCCCAGAGCTCGCATTGGCCCAGTCAATGTGGGGATAATTAAAGTCCCCCATGATTACTATCCTATCCCTCTTAGCCACCTCCATGATTTCTCTCCTCATTTCAAGGTCCCCTCAAGTTTTTGATCTGGTGGACGATAGAATACTCCAACTATCACATCACTCTTTGGACTGGTAGTTTAACCCACAGTGATTCTATGGCGGAGTCAGACCCTCTGTCAATCTCCATTCTGCTGGATTTTATGCCTTCTTTGACATAGATGGCCACTCCTCCTCCAACCCGCCCCTCTCTATCCCTTCTATAGAGTTTATAGCCTGGGATTGCTGTGTCCCACTGGTTCTCCACATTCCACCAGGTTTCTGTTATGGCTATTATATCAATGTTATCCCTAGCTGCCAGATGTTCAAGTTCTCCCATCTTTGCTCGGAGGCTTCGAGCATTGGCGTAGAAGCACTTGTACAGTGGGTCCCGCAACAGCTGCTGCCTTGTTCTTCTCCCCCACAGCTTTTATTTTCAGTAGACGAACTGTCACATTCCGCTATTCTGCCAGTGTTAATACTTGCTATGTCATCTCTATGTGATTCTCTACCCTCTCCAACCTCATTCCCCGAGGATGAGGTGTTCCGAACGGATGCCACACAGCTCCTGTCGGCTTTCCCCCAGTTATCAGTTTAAAAGCTGCTCTGCTGCCTTTTTGAGGTTGAGTGCCAGCAATCTGGTCCCATCATGATTCAAGTGCAACCCATCCCTCCTGAACAGGTTTGGCTTGTCCCAAAATGTTCTCAGTTCCTGACAAATCTAAAGCCTCCTCTCGACACCATCGCCTCATCCACGCATTGAGGCTTCTGAGTTCTGCCTGCCTGGCGGGACCTGCACGAGGAACAGGTAGCACTTCTGAAAATGCTACCTTGGAAGCCCGGGACTTCAATCTTCTACCTAGCAACCTGAATTTGGCTTCCAAGACTGACCGCTTGGCCTTCCCGACATCGTTGGTACCGACGTGTACCATGATCACTGGCTCCTTCCCAGTTCTCTCTAACAAGTGATCTATATTTCTGGTGATGTCTGCAACCTTTGCACCCGGCAGGCAAGTGACCATACGGTTATCATGCTCCTCACAAATCCATCCCTCCGTATTTCTAATGATAGAATCCCCTAGCACAATGAGCTTCTCTCCTGCAGCCTGGTCATCAACATGTACCTGATCTTGTATCTCATCAACAGTGATGAGGGAGAGATCCTCCGGTGGAACCACTTCTTCCTCTATGTGTGCCTCATGAGGTGTGCTGAGGGAAAGAGCTTCAAATTGATTGTGCAAGATGAGACTCTCTGAGCGATGCCTTGGCCTTCTACTCCTTTGAGTCACATTCCTCCACCCATCCACCTCCTGAGTTGGGGGAGTGACTTCCTCCTCTGAAGTGTGCCCTGTCTCTTCTTGGACCTGGATAGTCTCTTCCGCTCTGTCCAGGAACTGCTCAAGCTCCTTAATATGTTGCTGGTCCACTATGCGAGCCTCTAGCTGCTGGACCTTCTCTTCCAATAGCGCTACCAGCTTGCACTTGCAGCAGATGTAGTTCTGCACACGCTCTGTCAAGATAACAAACATAGCACAAGTACTGCAGGTAACTACAGCTGCTCCCTCCAACTCCATTTTAACTATTACAATAAAATGTATTCAAGGTCTCAAAAATGTAAACTTGCACCTTTTTTTTTTAATCTAGTAAGACTCTTTACTTCTTTTATTGTTTAGTCAAAATCTAACAGTGTAGGGGCCGCTAAAGCACCTCTACTCCAACTGCAAGCACGTCAGGAAGTGTAGGACCTCCTGAGGAGTTGCTTGGCTTGGGAACTCAATTAAACCCAGATTTTTTTTTTATTTTTTATTTTTGATTTTTTTTAGTTTGCACGCGCCGTAAGGCGCGTGCTGCTGGTAGCAGCTATTTAAAGCTAAAACTCCGCCCCTTGCTCCTGCAAAAAGAGGAAGTTAGCTCTGCCCTTTGGCCGTGTGCTCCTCTGACCAGCTCCTTCCTCTCTGCTGCTCTGCCAGAAAAGGACTGAGAGACTGCTGGTAGCAGCTATTTAAAGCTAAAACTCCGCCCCTTGCTCCTGCAAAAAGAGGAAGTTAGCTCTGCCCTTTGGCCGTGTGCTCCTCTGACCAGCTCCTTCCTCTCTGCTGCTCTGCCAGAAAAGGACTGAGAGACTGCTGGTAGCAGCTATTTAAAGCTAAAACTCCGCCCCTTGCTCCTGCAAAAAGAGGAAGTTAGCTCTGCCCTTTGGCCGTGTGCTCCTCTGACCAGCTCCTTCCTCTCTGCTGCTCTGCCAGAAAAGGACTGAGAGACTGCTGGTAGCAGCTATTTAAAGCTAAAACTCCGCCCCTTGCTCCTGCAAAAAGAGGAAGTTAGCTCTGCCGGGTGGCCGGGTGCTCCTCTGACCAGCTCCTTCCTCTCTGCTGCTCTGCCAGAAAAGGACTGAGAGACTGCTGGTAGCAGCTATTTAAAGCTAAAACTCCGCCCCTTGCTCCTGCAAAAAGAGGAAGTTAGCTCTGCCCTTTGGCCGTGTGCTCCTCTGACCAGCTCCTTCCTCTCTGCTGCTCTGCCAGAAAAGGACTGAGAGACTGCTGGTAGCAGCTATTTAAAGCTAAAACTCCGCCCCTTGCTCCTGCAAAAAGAGGAAGTTAGCTCTGCCCTTTGGCCGTGTGCTCCTCTGACCAGCTCCTTCCTCTCTGCTGCTCTGCCAGAAAAGGATGTAATACTGTACAAAGATTTGCTGCATCCAAAATTATATTAGCTATTATGACATCCAACCTCTGATAGGAGAGGAAAAAAAGAATAAGACAATAAAAATACCAAATCATGCAGGCCATTTAATGTATTATGATCACAAAACATGGAATTCCATAGTATCAAGTTCAGGTAATTTTGTGACATTTTTAGCCTCCCTATAATTATTGTGTTTAGAGATGGGGATGAACCACCAAAATAGTGTTTAATCCCAATTTGTGGTTTATCAACAGTGATGAACTGCAAAGCACAATTTTTACCCTGACCAACTGACAAACCAGAAATCAGTTTGTCGGTTGGGGAAGGGGCTTTGAAAAAAACAAAACACCTCCAGCCACCACCACCCCAAGCTACCTGGCCCCACCCTTGCGTCTTCTCACTTACTCTGTCCCTACCTTGCCTGGCACTGTGGCCTCAGTTGCTGCCAATGCTGTGGGCTCTGGGGCTGGCAAAGTACAAACAAACAAAACCCACCTCCATTTTGCCTTGCTGGCCCATGGCCAGCAGGAGACATCTGCACAGATGGTGGCGGGGTAGGCAGGGACATTCATAGATGTCGCCTGCTGGCCCCTGGGCCAGTAAGGCAAATCTGAGGGGTTTTTGCTTGTTTTTTACTTTGTCAGCCCCAGGTATGCCCGGGGACAACTGCACATGTCCTTGCCTATCACTTGTGTTAGTCTTTAAGATGTGACAAGACTTGTCCTTTTAACATTTCAGTCACCCGAATCTTCTTAACAGGACGTTTAGGATTCTTTTCTTTGATGAAACCATCTTGCTCCGGGGCTGTTGCATACGGGTTATCATTCATGAAGTGTTAGTGTAGTTTGTTGCAGAGCTTGGACAGACGGGGTAAGGTGAGTTCCCCAACAGCTGCTTCTCTGAATAGTAAAGAAGAAAGGAGACTGAAGGAAGATATGATAGCGCTTTTCAAATACTTGAAAGGCTGCCACACAGAGGAGAGGCAGGATCTATTCTTGATCATCCCAGAGTACAGGATATATTCCTGAAAATCTAATTGTATACTTTTTTAGTTTTATTTTGTATGAAGCAACAGAACTATTGCAGCCCTTTTATAATTTTAAAAGTAGTTTTTGTTTCATTATTGATTTCTTTCTTTGAGTACTATTAATTTTCCAGGCACGCTTTGTAAATGCAAACTGTGCTTCTGCATAGAGCATTTTTAGATTGATTGAACAAGGCATTGCCTCGCTGTAAAAGAAAATAAACAGCTATTCACATATTCCAAATGCAGGCTGTGGAATGTTTGCAAACCCAATGGAAAAAAGGTGACTTGCCATAACCAATGAATGGCTCCATTGAAACACAGAAGTCGGGGCCGCTGGTGCCTGTATGCTGCCTTTATTTAAATAAAAGAATGTGTGCTCAGCTACATTAAACAATCTGCTTAGACTAAAAGACAGCTTTTTTGGTTCATCTAATAATATTAGTCATTGGACTGAGAAATATTCCCAAGTAATAAAATGTAACAGTGGAAAGTGATGTTGCTTCTGGAAAGCATTCAGTTGTGTCTCAGACTCTTGTCTATCATTGCCAGGCACCAAAGAAGGTTCAGCTAAGCCTCTGATGGTAAGAATTAGGTGAAAAGCAGTGTATACCTCTTACTACATTGGAGCAATCCATTTATTTTGCTCCTGGTTGAGTTTCACCTCTCTCCTTTTCAACCTCATATCTACACATACCTGTCTGTTAATCCAGGTCACAGTGCTGCTTTTCTAAATAAACATCTTGGGCGATTTTGTCTTGTTTTTTTAAAGAAAATGTGGGGAAGACCAGCAAAGCTTACTAAAGACAGCACATCTGGTGCATATTGGACTCAGCAACAATGGACCGGACAGCATTGTGTTGCTTTCTGCAGACCTTTGGAAAAGCTGTATTTTTCAGAGTTCTGTACAGGCATAGAAAGATTCAATGGTTCAAAAATCCTCCAGTTTTTTTAATGTAGTATACTGTGCCTGTATACCCACAGTTCAAAAATCCAGGAAATGGCCAAATATATTTGCCAAATATCATGCCCGCATTGTCAACAGGAAAAAGGATGCCAAGCTTTATCTGGCAAAGGGCAGCCTGAATGTTGAGAACACAGTAGTCAATATGGTCAGCAGGTTACCCTTTTCTGATCACTAGCATTCGCACTTGTTGTGACCATTAGTTTGCATTTGGGTGAGAAATGGTGTACTGGTGAAAAAAAAGGATCCAGGTTCTGGCATTTTCCCTTGCGTGGTGTCACTTTATGGTGGTGTTGCAGGATTCCTCTTCAACCCTTGACCTCTTTTCAGCCTTTGACAATCTACCAGCATGAGAATGAACATTCCTGATTCATTTCTTGGAACATTTGGTGGCTAGGCTAAAGGAAATAAAACAAAATATACAGGAAGGGTGAAGGACAAACAAAAATATATAATAATTCAGCAATGGACGAAAAGAAAGATCAGGAAGATATTTAATTACTCTCTTGGAATAGTGCTGGATGGAATCCTGTTATGGCCAATGCAGCAAACATTGTTCTAACCCAGTACAGTAGAACACAGAGAAATACTTATGGAGTAGAGCACAAAAGAGATCAAACACTAGATCTAGATGTTTAACATTCTGCACGTAGTATTTATTAGACAATTAAGCATACATAAAATGAAGCAAGAGGCCTCAAACACATACACATTCATTCTCCATTCGTACCCACCACCTCCTGGGCAAGAGGATGGGGTACCCTGACCTCTGCGGCTCTGACAAGAACAAGGCGCAGCTGGTAAAGCTCCATCACACTTTTTTATACCTTTTAAAAATTCTTGTTACTGATTTTTCTTAAAAAATATTTAATAAAACAATACAAAATACAAATAAAAAGATACAAAGATATACAAATAAAACTAGACAAAGGCAAACCCCAATTGACACATGTAACTGTATCCATTTCAATATGTTTAGAGCAGCGTTTTTCAACCACTGTTCCGCGGCACACTAGTGTGCCGTGAGATGTTGCCTGGTGTGCCGTGGGAAAAATTGAAAAATTCTAAAGAAATTCAACCCAGGGCCAGTGGGCAGCCCACAGCTGGGAGGCGCTATAAATAGTGTCCAAGGGCCAGCTTGGCTCCTCCCCCCCGAGGCCCGCGGCGCTGGCGTCACTTCCTCCCCGGCCGGACCTGGCCCCGCTCATTCTCTTAGTGTTTGCGCTGTGCCTGCCGCCGCCGTCACGACTCGCTCGCTTCCCTCTCCCCCCTCCTTTTTTTACCCTGGACCACCACCACCCCTTTCCTGGGAGCTACCAATGGACTGAGCCGCCCGACAGCCCACCCGCCAACACGAGCCGGCCGGGGAGCCCCAGCCCAGAACAAACCACCAGGTGAGGGGAAGAGGAGGAGGGGCGCCCGACTGCCCCACGAGCACCGCGGCAGGGCTGCGAGGAGGGGATGGAGGAGGCCTCCGCCGGGCCTGGGCTGAGGAGGCGGGCGGGCGGGGGGGGCTACTGGCACGGCTGGATGGCCGGCCGGCCGGCCTTTAGGGTCCGGGAGGGGAAGAGCCGTCTCTGAGGGGCCCCGCAATGGGTTCCTTGAAGTCTTCCCCCTTTCTTTCTGTCTTGGGTCGCCCTCTTCTCTCTCTCTGTCTTTTCTTTCTTTTTTTCCCCACCTCTCTCTTTCCATTTGTACCCTTTCCCCTCTTCATAGAAACGTGCTCATTTCTAGCCTGCATATGTGTATGTCTAGCAGCCTGCCTATTGTAATTAAAACTGTAAACCTGCCCAGAGACTCCTTGAAGTGGTATGGGGCGGTATACAAGCAGAACACTTTCTGCCTTCTTTCCTTCCTGCCTTCATCCTCCTCCCCTCCTGTCGCTGGACTTGCTGAAGGCATCTGCCTTGGCCACAGTGTGGAGAGCAAGATGGGCTTTTGGGTCTTATTTGTGTTCCTGGAGAGTCAGTGCCCCTTCTCAGGTCTCCACTGGACACAGAAGTCCATGCAGGGCAAAATGTCTTTAAAAAAACAACACAGGTAAGTGGGAACTGGGTGCTAGAGAGCGGGCTGCCTCAATCTGTGGCCCCTCTGTCCTGCTTCTCCCTACACCAGCAATGGCGAACCTTTTAGAGACTGATATAGGCACAGAGTTAATTTTTTTAACATTTTCTAATGGTGGTGTGCCTCGTGATTTTTTACATGAAACAAGTGTGCCTTTGCCCAAAAAAGGTTGAAAAACACTGGTTTAGAGGAATAGCCTCTGGATACTTGATTGCATAATCTGTAATAGTATTTATTTCCCCTCCTTCTGGGTTTAGGTAGAGGCCCCACAATATCAACTTTTAGTCCTTGGAATGGGATGCCAATCACAAGTATGGGGTTCAACTTGGCTTTGGTTTTGTCATGTTTT
>JAWVWN010003847.1:0-36532 GCA_037367305.1 Phrynocephalus vlangalii | reverse complement strand
AACTCCCAACCTCTGGCTGCTTCTTATTGTTCATGTACTGATCAAAGAAGATCTGCGAGCAGGGCCTTAGCACCAGGCCGGGTGGGGTAGCTGCTTCAGGCAGCAAAGGTGGATTATTATTAATTGGCAGCAAATTATTAGGCCACTGGTAGTCTCAGAGATGGAGACAGGCACTTGTTGGATTGCTCACCTCATTGACTAACCTTTGTTACAGTGCAGCCATAATGCAATGTATGGGGGTATCATTTTTTATGTTCTGCTCAACCAGTTCGGGCAACTGGGACTAAGCTCTGCTGATCCATCCTTCTTGGAAGCAACAAGCAAAAGAAAGGTTGCTGTGCTGTGCAGCCCGGTTTGTCCATCTGCAATAGGAAGCAAAGGGCTTGTTGGCAAATGCACCTGAAACATGCTCAAGCACCCCCAAAGATGCCAGAAAAGAGTAGATCTCTTTGAATCAATGAACCTTACGGAGTAGTCAACTCATCAAATTTCCCACTGATTCAATGGGCCTAATCTGCTGTGCTTTGCAACAAAATTTTAGCCAAAGCTATTTTATTTCACTTCTTTTTCTTTTTTTGTTAATGACACATTCATTAACGAAGTGACTGATACATTCTAAGACTCAAAATCCCATATTCACGAGCTTCATTTATAGGTTTTCATCAAGGAAGAGTATTTCTGAAGCAGGTGCCTTCTTTTAATAAGCACAGTCTTACATGATAGCTGTTCAGCTAAGCGCTTTGCTGAATTGAAGCTTGAAAGAACAAATGGTTGAGTTTTATGAAGATGTGCAGTATCCCTGACGTGTGGCAATGAAGCCTGTTTCCTACTTTAAGTGCACAGCTAGCCACAAACTTAACTGTGGAGTTGTAACCAGAGCCTCCATAATTATTATTTTTTTTATGGCAACAGTTGCTGAATGTGATCGCAAATGAGAAGACAGGCAGTCTGTGAAATTGAGAAGGTAAGGAATCCTGTTAGGGAGATGACTTGTCTTCAAATACAGCCCGTGCTGGGGAAATTCAGAGCCCCTGTGCTATATATCATCTCCTGCACTAGTAAATCAGGGTGCCTGTGAGCAGACATTCTGGGAACCAAAACATGGACGAGAACAAGTAAAATGGAAGTGACAAGGTGTAGCTCACTTAGTACACTGAAGATCTCTTTCTTTACATGGAGAGAAGGGCTTGGGTTTCCTACACTGTCCCTTTTCTGCTCTGACCGATCCTTGCTTTTCTTCAATTTAGATTGGTAATCTTAGTGTTGCTAATGTCCCTTCTTCTTACAACCTTGATCCTTTCTTGGGGATAAGACATTTTGGCTTTGTTCCCAAAAGACAGAGAGCAACCATGGTAGCCTGCCTCTCCGTTCTGATGAGTTTGAATTAGTCTCCTTCCTTGAAATTTATTTTTCCCCATGCCACCACTTCCCCTCCCCCCATGCTTCATTAGTTGGCTTGAGTCAAGTGTCTTTAAAAAAATAATAATAATTCTTTTCCAGCCCACCTTTAGTCCAAACCGCTAATCAGACACAAGTAATGGTTACACCTAGTACCTTAATGCTTACCTTAATGCTACCTTAATGCTTACACCTAGAGCTGCAGTTTAGAATTCTTATTTCACTGCAAATGAATCTGCCAGTATGTGCATCCAGTTAGTGTCTCCATCACATTCAAATACTGACATCTGCACCTGTTCAACCCAGTGAGATAGACAAGGTCTAGACATAATGAGTGATGGGGAAACTTCCCATAGAATGAATATTTGAAGCATAGTTTCCCTTCTTCATTACCCAAAACTATATCCCACACAGTTGGTACAGCAGAAAAGCTGAATATAGGTTAGTGGGTCAAAAGTCAGTTGACCTGGACCAGGCCCACAAATCAGAGATTTATCTTGTTGTTGGAAGCAGAGCTTGACACTAGATTTGAAAAGGAACTTTATCTTTATCAGCTCTTTCAGTTTTCATATGTATTGTATTTTGAATTGCTTAATGGTATTGGGTTTTTTGATTTATGATACGTTGGTTTTGATTGATTAGTTTGTTTATTTATTATTTTAAGTTGTATAATTTATTTTATTGTATTTTGTTTATGTTTGCAAACTGCCCAGAGTTGCTTTCTGCTAGATGGTTGTGGTATATAAATCAAATAAATAAATGAATAAATAAAATGATACATCAAATAAAATATTTATGTGTTATTCATTAGTTCTTGACACCAGACTGCAATTATTACAATTTTTACAATTGTGCAGGTAGTTTGTTGTGCCTTAAATTATTGAAGCATAGCTTTGTAGTCACCATATGAGAAATACAGGGAAATCTGGAAGTTGAGTCATGGCTACTTGACTTCTTTTTGAGAGATAAAAACGTTTTGCTGTTCATCCAAACAGCTTCATCGGTATGAATACAGCTAGTGCAAGTCCTCCATCTTATATTTATTTATTTATTTATTTATTTATTTATTTATTTATTTATTTATTTATTTATTTATTTATTTTCAAATTTGTATACCGCACCTATTTCCCAAACGGGAACTCAGGGCTGTTTACCCAAAGATTAAACAAATAAAAACAGTTACAGCAAGATCCAGGACGGTGAACCAGTATTGGCAGGGGGCGGGGGGGGGGAGGTCTACCCCTAGCAATTTCCGAAGGCGTCCCTAAATAGCCAGGTCTTCAAGGCTTTCTTGAAGGATGCCAATGAAGGAGCTTGCCGTATCTCGCTTGGCAAGGCATTCCAAATAGAAGGGCCAACAACCGAGAAGGCCTGATTGCGAGTGGTCACTTTACGGGCCTCCCTCGGCGTGGCAATCTGAAGCGAGAGGGCCAGGGAAGATCGGGTGGGTCGGGCCAGGTCTAATCGTTGGGAGATGCTCTCTGCCAGATAGACAGGGGCCAAACCATGGAGGGTTTTGTAAACCAAAACCAACACCTTGAACCTTAGCAGGTGAGACAATGGGCAACCAGTGCAGGTGGACCAGGATGGGGGTGATGCGGTCAGACTTTGTTTGTCAGTCAGCTTTGACCTCTTGTCACTAGAGATGGGCATGAATAGAAAAATGGAGTTTTGTTTGTCGTTTAGAGGTCCGTTTTGGTTCATTTCTGTTGTTCATGGAATTTTTTAAAAAATTCGTTTTCATTTCGTTACTGTTTCGTTAACGTTTCGTTACCATTTATTCCAATTTTTAATGGTTTTTTTTTTTTTTAGTATTTAAAGCTGCTCACTTCATTGCAGTAACGGAAACGAAACACACGACCAAAATCCCCCGTTTCTGTTCGTTTCATTTCATTTTAGGGACAAATTTTGTTTGTCATTTTGTTGCGTAATGAAACGAAAAACGAACAACGAAAATGAAAAATTGTTCGTTCCGTGCCCATCTCTACTTGTCACCCTGGTCTGAATTAGGCTCATAAGATGAACAGTGGCCTGAATAGGCTCGTTAGGGAGACAATAGTATCCATAGCCTTAAGGTGAACAATGGCCTAAGGTGCTGAAACCTATCAATAATGGGTCACTAGCTATGGTCTTGGTGGTGAAGGCTTTTTGATTTGTCTGGGTACTTTGGAAAGCACAGCCTGATAAGAAGCAGATAGACTATGCCTGAGGCTGCCACCTCTGTTGAAGGAGGGGGTTTCAATGCTCACATGAATGGCTTCCCTTACTCCTCTCTCAAACCACCTCTCTTCTTTGTCTAATATGTGTACATCCTCATCTTTGAAAGAGTGCCCTTTATCCTTCAAATGGAGGTGTACTGCTGATTCTGGTCCTGAGCTGTTACCCCTCCTATTTTGGGCCATCCATTTGTTTAATAGCTGTTTATTTTCTCCAATGTAGAGGTCTGAACACTCCTCACTTCATTGGACCGCATATACTATATTGCTCCTTTTATGGTTTTGTATCGGATCCTTTGGGTGGACAAGTCTCTGCCTTAGTGTGTTTGTGGGTTTGAAATAAACAGGGATGTTGTGTTTGCCAAAAATCCTTTTAAGCTTCTTCGACACTCCAGCCATGTAAGGAATACCAGGTTCTTCCGCCACGTATGGCTGTATAGCTGAGTGAGCTAGGTCTCTGGCTGTGGAGCCAGAGGTTGGGACTTCAGTTTCCCACGGTGCATCCCAGAAGAGCCAGCCTGGGTGGTCTTGGGAAAGTTGCACAGTTCCAGAACTGCCCTGAGAAGATGGAACTGTTAAAACACTTCTGAGTATTCTCTACCTGGAAAACCTCAAAGAGACTCACTGCAATAACATGACAGAACACAGTTATTATTATATACATATTGGCTTGTGGTCTTCAAAATAGGACCAACTGGATGAATAGAGGAATATTTGTAATTTTCCATAAAGACATAACAGATTGCTCTTCTTCTTTTCCTTTTTTCCTTTTCATTTTTTGCTTTTCACTATTATTGCCGGAGTGATTAATACTAGCTGTAGGTATCTTCTAGCAGATGAGTATATATTGGTTTTGTTACAGTTCAGTGGTCTCCTCATTGCTTTTTACCATTCTGTTTGCATTATTTTTTTTATATTGAATGTTAAAATAATTCTTTAAATTTTTGTTTTGCATGCCATGTTTCTACTATAATTCCATTTTCCCCCTGCCTGATGGCAATAGATAAGCTTTTGTTTCTTTTAACAGAGAAGAGTCGGCTACTGGGTGCATGAATGTTCATTTAGAATATAATTTGCTTTGACTGAGTGCTACAAAGATTTGAGTGGTAAAGTTTTCATGATTGCAAGACACATAAATGTGAGAGGAGGAGAACTCACACCAGGCTTTTTAAATTGCTTAGCTTTTAACTTGGAGAAATTTACGGCCGTTCTTTCCTTGACCATTTGGGAGGAGAGAATGAAGAGATTGCAGAAGTGTTTTATATGGGTGGGTTTTTTTTCTGCTGAGGTTACATGCCTATATGCTGTGTAAATCTCAAAGGATTCTGTCAAACAAAAGCAAAGATCTCAGATGCTTTGTGTTTTATTTAAATTGCTGCTCTTGTGCTTTAAAATGGCACAGCCTAAGAAGTAGACACTCTTCTATATAACATTAGAACCTGCTTGGTGTTTGAAGACCAGTACAATAAAGTATGTCTTCTCATAGCACATAGTTAACCTGTGGAATTCACTACCACTGTATGGCCATAGCTTAGATGGCTTTCCAAAGAATTAAGGTAGTTTTTCCCAACCCTCAGCTTCGAGGCCAAGGAAGATGGGAGCAGGTCCAAAAACATATGAGGACCCACAGTTGAGGAAGAATGGATTAGATACAGTCCATAGGCTGCTCCCAGGTATCCCTGGACTCTAAAAGGTCACACCACCATACGCTTCCACAAATGCTTCTTACAAAAATGTAGGAGTTAAACTTCGGGGGGGAGGACCTTGGACATTCTAGTATGCAATTGAAATAATCATTTTGTGGTGCAAATATGTTGAGGGCCCCTCAAAATATGGCACAATTGACTCTGCTACCACCCACCCCCGAGAAATGAGGGAATGTGTTGAGCCAAAAATGTTTTTACAGACCAAAATTTGGTTATCTTAGTGTTCTTGGGAGTTCTGTGGGTTCCAAGGAGCTTCCCTTTGGCCTCGGGGTTGCATACACTCATGGGTCACATGGTGGCCCCTGCTAGAATACTAGGATTTATGGAGGCCAAGTTAATCAATGATCATTGTGGTCATTCATTATGTTCAGTGCATCATAGAACAGCATATTCCAGGAATAAACAGGAAGGTGTTCTGCCTTCATCTTACATTTATGCAGCTCCTATTGAAAACAGTAGTGTTAAACTCAGAGCAGGGGTGACCAGATAAAGTGAGTTGGGGTGATCTATGTCCCCACCAGAATCCATCACAGGCCATAGGCCTCACTAATAACCTCCCTCCTACAAAATCTGACAACAGTTCATGCTGCCGGAAAAAAAGAGCTTTAAGCAATCAGAATGATTGATCCCTTCCTTCCCTCTCCCAGTTTGCTGATGATTCTGGGTAGCAACTTATTGCAAGCCATTTAAAGCAAAGCAAAAAGTTTAATTAAGACTTTGCTGGGTCACAGTTTTTCCACAAATGTTATGAGCATGGCTAAAGGGGGTCCCTTGTGACTGCTGCTTTCAGACCACATATTGAGTAACCATTATGGTTAGATGGGTGGCAAAAATGAATTAATGATGATGATGATGATGATGATGATGATGATGATGATGATGATGATGATGATGATGATGATGATGATGATGATGATGATGACGACACCGCCTACCCCTGCCAAAGAGGGCTTCATCTAGCTGACTTTTTCTTATGTTCCTATTACTTCCAAGAGCATGGTATTTTGCATTCTGATAGGAGGGAATCAACATTTCCATAATTTGACTGGATATGCTGTAGACGAGCAAAATGCTGTTGGGTATATATTTTGCTGAAGTGGTCCATCCTTTGTTTCTTTCAAAATATGTGCTGGATAGCTTAAAATCCTCCTGAGTCGGTATCAATAGAAATGTTCTCTGATTTTTATTTTATTTTCCAGAACATTATCAGCTGTATGTTCCTGAGTCAGCCCAAGTTGGTTCTGCGGTGGGCAAGATCAAGGCTAATGACGCAGACACTGGGTCAAATGCAGACATGAAATATACTATCCTAAACGGAGATGGCTCCGGAGTGTTTTCCATATCAACTGACAAAGAAACACGGGAAGGCATTATTTCCTTGAAGAAAGTAAGGAAGAGTTCAATGTATAAAAATGCTTAATGCTTTTATTTATTTATTTATTTGTTTGTTTTTCATATACTGCACTGACTATCCCAAAGAGAACTCTGGGCAGTCTACAGAGAGAACAACATATATGCTATTAAAACCAACACAAACCCAAATCCAACCAATAAAGCAATAGAAAAATAAACAAGGAAGCTGGCGAGTGGCACAAAACAAATCATAACAATGCATCATCAAATCACAGAGGAGCACAAGACAAACATTAGCGATTGCTGAATGCTTCTTTGAAAAGCCAAGTTTTCACTGCTTTCCTAAGGGCTATTAGGGATTGAGCCTGGCAAACCTCGCTGGGCAATTTGTTCCATATAGTCAGGCTGGACACTGAGAAGGCCCAATTTTGTGTGTGGCAACCTTACAAGTCTCCCTAGGGGTGGCCACCCGGAGCAAAAGTGCCAATGAAGCTCTGGTGGGTCTGGCTAGCACCGACCTTTAGGAGATATGCTTTGTCCGATATTCAGGTCCCAAACCATAGAGGGTTTTGTAATCCTTGGCTCAACAGGGATGCAACGAATATTTGCTAAATTCCTTATTCTCATACAATCTGAAGAGGCTACATTTAGGCTATACAGTATTGTCTTTACAAGACACTTTGAAAAGAAATTTTTAAACCATGTGAGATTCCTTGCCTCCAGGTAAAAGCAAGGCAAAGAGTATTATTTTTCCCTACTGGGACCTCTGTAATTTCTGAAAACTACCTGTGTAAAAATTGTGTCCTTTCAGAAATGAACCATATTGGCATTCAGCAAACACAGAACACTATCTTTTTTTTTTGCAAGTTATGCTCTTTGGGGCCTTCTTATTTGCTTAAGGTATTATAATTTATATGTGTGCATTTTTGTTTTAAATAGTATTATCACTCTGTTCTTGAACCTGTGACAAAGTGCTTTGCCCTCTTGCAAGTGAGGAAAAACAGTGTTGCAGTTTCTTGTTCTTGCCTGCACAGACAAGACAAGTGAGGATTTATAACCGGGTACACCACAGACAGACTGGAGGTGGCATTGACAATTTTGGTGCTTCAGTGCAGAATCCCTCTTGTCAGGAAAGTGGCAAGGAGGACTACCTCAAGATGTTTTTACTGCCTGAGGTGAATATGATGCTCTTCCTTACATGTGCAGGAAGTCAGTGGAACTTCACTTCAATACTGATGGAGAGGTAGTGTCCTCTGCTGCACCTGAAGACAAAAAATAGGTGGCAGAAACAGTTCTGTTTCCCCTCACCTCAGTGCTGCTAACCACCACACCTCAACTTTGTCTACCTCAGTCTCTCTAATAGAAGGCCCAGCCTTTATGTTATGGTGGAGCTTTTAAAGGGAGACACGGACCTGGATGAGAAGTGCTGAACATTCCCCCAAACAATGATGTCTGTACTCATAGCTTATTCTCCCACCTCCCTTTCCTTTTATATGTTCAGAGATTCAGCCTGAAGTAATCCCGCCTACAGAATTTGCTATCCTGGTTCAGCTGTCCTTGCTTAGTTGGATAATCCCTATCCCTCCCTCTCTCCCTCCCTCCCTCCCTCCCTGGAAAACTAAGCACTGAAGGCAGAGAAGAACTCTTAAATTCAAATAAAAACAGGTACTGTTAACATATGAAACCAAACTAGAAGCACATCCAGATCAATGAAAAGGAACAAGTGTTCCAGTCAGTTATAATCTGGCCTGATGCCATAGGCTGTGTGAGGAAAACATGGTGTGCCTGCCAGTAAGATAAAAGGGAGAAGACATTTGGCAAGCAGGTTCACACCTTGGGAATGGCCCTCAAGAACGAGACAATTTCCTGACATGTATGAGCTTTGACTACAAGTCTCTGTCCCGGAACTTTGCTACATCAGAATTCTATAGAAAGCTGATCTTATCGCTGCCTACCAGCATTAACTTCATAAGACTATCTTGGGCCAACATATTTCAAGCCAGGTTTTTAGGCAGGTAACAATTGCTGATTGGGTTCCGGGTTACTAGTCCCAAGCAACCCGCTGGTGTCTCTCAGAATTGTGGAATTCTCGAATGATAAGGGGACTGCCTTTCAGTGTACATGAGCTGCCTAATACTTTTGGACAGAGGAGAAGTAATGAAATAATGGAAGAGGAAACCAATCACAATTATTCCACACCCAAACTCCAATGCCATGCTTTCTCTAAAATGGCCTTGTTCACTTCTGTGGAACTTCCTCATTTAGGATCACATCATCCTGTCGATTTCCTCCATGCAGTCGCCTGGGTGGGGGCACCATCGCACATAGGAAAGCTACTGATAAAATAAATAGAACGACTGGACTTTACCACAACCATAAAATTATGTGGCTATGTAGAAGCTATTTTGATGATTGTGAAGCCCAGCTCTTATGCCTGTGGACCTTTATCTGGGTGGGATGGAGGATTAGTCCCAACTCTAAATATCTCACTTACCTTGAAAATCCTATTAAGTTTGCCATACATTGGCTGTGACTTCATGGCACATACTAAACAAGTGAATAAATAAATAAATAGATAAATAAATAACAAAGTAGATTATTGTGATTCATACCTGTATTTATATGCATTTAAAATGTGCAAATAATGGTCACAAGGGTGTTGTTTTTGGACTTTTGGACTGTTCATACAGTTTTTTCTGTGCCAATGTTTGAAGACAAAACTGCACGTTAGAGATAGTCCATCTTTAAAAATGAAAAATGATTACAGTTGAAATCATGATCATGTTCAAGAAATGTGATTCAGGTGATCTGCTGTGTCTGAAGAATCAGAATCACAAGGGGGGGGGGGGGAATGTGTTCTTGTCCTGAAGACTGGTCAGAAAGCAAAACTCATATTGTGACAATCCCTCACTGTCACCTCTTAAGAAATCCCGTCTTTTGGTGGCAGGCTGTTTGTAATAAATAATTTGTCCCTGCACACAAATACACACACCACTTTCAAATAAGCTCAATAGTTTGATGCTTACTTGCTAATAAAAGCCCAATGTTGTTTAACTTTTTGAGAACTGAGAGTATTTGCTGAATTTTCTTGGCAGTATTCCTGCCAAGAAAACTCCGTGGACATGGGGTCATGAAGAGTCGGTCATGACTCTAAGGACACAACAAACACACACACTCACAGGAACATACAGTTGCATCTTAGATTTATTAGCTCCAATCATATAGGGGAAACTGTGTTGATAAGGTAACCAGTTAAAAAAGGTTTTGCCCCTCTGCTCCCTGTCTGTCATTTAGTTGGGTGTTTAACCAGGTACTCTATAATCTGCTTGACCAGTGAGTGCTGGGAAGGGTGACAGATGACCTAAACTGGTAGACTTGCCTCTGAAATTAACTGTGCACAATTGCGTACAGTAAGAGGATTCCGCACCCAGCTGTCATAAATATTTATAATTTTGCTGCAATAAACCAATATAGTGACACACCTGCCATTTGTAAATAAACTATTCAACTCAAGAAAGCCACATGACCTAAATATTCCACTTGGGACCTCAGCAGAACAGAGGATGATGTGTGTGTGTGTGTGGGGGGGGGACAAGTGTACCCTTTTCCAACTCATTCACAGAAAGGCACCAATGCAACTTTCCGCAACTGGTAGTGGTCCTTACAGCCCTGTTGATAATTGAGTGGGTGTTTAAGTTACTGTTGGCAACAGTCTTAAAGGAGTCCTGTTAAGCTCTCCCTTAGTTGGTGAGGCTGGATATGGCAATATAACAAGAAGGGTCTTACACTGACAGAGGAGTATTATTTATCCAATGCTACACCCTGAATATTCCTTTCTTTCAAGAGTTGCATGCGCTTATGCTGTTTGCCTAGCATTTTCAAGCAAGAAGAAGTAGAGGCATAATATGAAAACATGTGTGATATTACATACAGACACACACAAAGTGTAGCCAAAGCAGTTGTCACTAAGGCTGTTGGAATCAAGCTGTGTAGACAACACTCGGGCTAGAAAGCGCACTTGGCTGGTAGAAGAAGGCAAAGTAGGAGTACGATGTGTGACAACAAAAAGCCCAGTTCTGAATGGTAATGCTACATTTTTTTCTTCCCACAGCCACTCAACTATGAAAAAAAGAAATCCTATACCCTTAATATAGAAGGCGCAAATACCCACCTCGATTTCCGCTTCTCACACTTAGGACCTTTTAAAGATGTAACTATGTTGAAGATCATTGTTGGGGATGTGGACGAGCCTCCATTGTTCACTCAGCCTTCCTACGTCATGGACGTGTACGAAAATGCCAAGATTGGAACTGTTGTGGGTACCGTGACAGCACAAGATCCAGACAGCGCTGGCAATACAGTCAGGTACGGTGATGTTGAGAGAGCTTCCTTGAAGTGAAACAGCATGTGGCCAGAGAGGAAAAGGGGGAGATTTCATATGGGTTTTTTTTATGAAGCAGAATGATAAAAACCTGGTTTTAGTCAGTTCAGCTATGAGAAACATTTGAGTTAATGGGAGTTGAGTCATGGCTACTGGACTTCTTTTTTGAGAGATAGAAACGTTTCGCTGTTCATCCAAACAGCTTCATCGGTCTGACCGATGAAGCTGTTTGGATGAACAGCGAAACGTTTCTATCTCTCAAAAAAAGAAGTCCAGTAGCCATGACTCAACTCCCAGTTAAAAAAAACCTGGATGACTGAGAATCTTCACAGAAATTTGATTTAATGCATTTAATACTATTGGATTGTGTAGGGTATGTTGCATATTATTCCCCTCTTCACTTTGACTTTTATAGAGGGATGGGTTTAGAGAAAATAGAGAACCTTTAAAAACCATTTTGTGCTATAAAACTGATACTAATAAGCATACTCAAGGATTTGAGTCATGACATGTACTGTATGGTAAATGTTACTGAGAAGCTGGATTTGCAATTAATTTTTTTTGTGTCACTTAGTTTTTTTCTATCCATCTACATTCCATCCCCTACCCATGGTTTTTTTTTCTGTTGAGTTCCATGTATTTCTGCTCCAAGCCAAGAGACTGTGTTCCTCATCTAAGGCAATGGATAGGTGCACAGGGTATCCAGCCCAGAGTTTGGCCTGCAAGGAGTACAGAGACTGTAGAAAGACATATCTTTTGGATTTGTAACTGTATGGCCATATTGTCTTGCCAGCAATTTTGTGGGCTGCTTGATCCCTCCCTTACCCAGTCCTTACTAGATGAAGAATTCTGCTAGAAATCAAAACATTTTTTGTAACATTTTTAGAAATCTAGTGAAAGGGTTATGTTATGTGCTGTCACATTGGAACTGAGTTATAGTGATCCTAACAAGGCTGTCAAGGTAAATAATATATTTAGGGATTTTGTCCAGTTCCACAACCTCAATGAGCTTCCATGAGTGAGGATTCGAACCCAGGTCTCTTGAGACCTAGTCAGTTACTCCACCCAATGCATTACACTGGGTACCCAACTAAAAGTCTTAATAATTTTATTTCTATGGGTGGATGAAAATTTTTCATATGTTGAATAGCTTTGTCCATTGAAAGACTAATGCAGCATATAATATTCTTAATAATTA
The DNA here is from genome assembly GCA_037367305.1 of Phrynocephalus vlangalii. Classification (NCBI taxonomy): domain Eukaryota; kingdom Metazoa; phylum Chordata; class Lepidosauria; order Squamata; family Agamidae; genus Phrynocephalus; species Phrynocephalus vlangalii. The sequence continues at coordinate 24,280 of JAWVWN010003847.1, read as the reverse complement.
TTAGAGATGGGCACGACCAGAAAAAATGACATGTCGAGTTTTCGATTGTCGGGACGGGTCCGTTTCGGCTCGTTTCCGATTGTCGCGATAATTTTCAAAAATTTGGCGTTTTGTTTGTCATTTGGGTTGGGGTTAGGCTTAGCGTTGGGGTAAGTGGGCTCTGGAAGGCACCTCTCTGGGTGCCTCTGACGTCTGACCCACTAAGAAGGGAAGGGAAGCGTAACGTGAAGCTGCCGCATACCATACATTATGTTAGGGTGGGGGGTAAGTGGCAGAGACACCTCTCTCTCTCTGGGTGCCTCTGACTCACTAAGAAGGGGAGTGTACTAGCGTACTGACGTACAGGTTAGGGAATGGGATAGGGGTAAGGGATAGTGGGCTGTGGGAGGCACCTCTCTGGGTGCCTGTGACCCACTAAGAAGGAATGTGTACTTGTGTATGGATCTGGGTTAGGGTTGGGGTTAGGGTAAGTGCTAGGCTTAGGGTTATGGTTAAGGTCAGGGTGGGTTAGTGGGCGACACCTCTGGGTGCCTCTGACCCACTAAGAAGGACAGTGTACTGGCGTATGGGTTAGGGTTAGGCTTAGGCTTAGGCTTAGGCTTAGTGGGCTTTTTATGCCCTCTGGCACATCCAGAAGTCTCAGTCAAAACCTGGCCATGCGATTGGTGGAATGGGTCCAAAAATTTACATGGTCCCATCCCATGGCCAGCCCATCATTGCACAGGTGTAAAAAAATAAAAATAAAAATATAATAAAATAAAATCAATGGACACGTTTTATTGCAAGAAAAACCCACTGCTGCTACTATAAAAAAATCAGGCATTTAAAATACCTAATTTTCAAATGTTTCTGTGGTGCTTTGGTGGGTTTTTGGACCATGATTTAAAAATAAATATTGTGGTCGCCATTTTGGATCCCCCCCCCACCGCATGGCAAATGGAAACGCCGAGGATGCCCCCCCCAGCCTGGTACCAGCAGCGCAGGACAGGAGAGGGGGAGAAGGCCGGGGGACCCCCCCCCCCAGAAACCACCCCTTTCTGGTAGGTGCCCTCACGGAGGCAGGCATATTTTTGCCTGCTTTTTTGGCCGGGAATTTTTTTTAAAACTTTTTTCTGTGCTGCTTGGCATCGCGCGATCGCTGTGATGCCATGAACGAAAACGAAAAATCAGACCCAATTTTTCTTTTTCAGTTCGGGTTCGAGCTGGAGAGGAACGATAACGAGAACCGAAAATGGAAATGAGAATTTTGCCGCTCCGTGCCCATGTCTAATAATTATATCTATTATTAATTCACAATAAGTGGTATATACAAGAAGGACAAGAAATAACATCTATTCAAGTGTTACATAGCACCTGTTCAAGTGTTATGCCTGAAACAGAGAAACAGACATACAGACTCCTATATGGATGAGAGGTTTGAGTCTGCTTCTTAGAGTGGAAAAAAAATGTCAAGCTTGTATTCTCAAAGGTTTTCACAGTCAGGATCTGATAGATGTTTTGAGTTTTTCGGGCTGTTTGGCCATGTTCTAGAAGTTTTTCTTTCTGACGTTTTGCCAGACTCTGTGGCCAGCATCTTCAGACAGCAAGGAGATCAGTGAGGATGCAAATCTTAACTCTCATCTCCACGGCCAAGTAGCCCTACTCAATGAGCTGTTGAGCCAACTGTCACCATAATTACTGCCTACTCAACTCACTGAATCATGAAAAGGAATGAGTTCTAACTCTTCAATATTTTAATAATCATGTTTACTGTCTACAAAAATGTGCAAAAGTTTGTAAGTCTGTCTTTATCATGATCCAGTTATTTGCATGATCTACATTTAAATTCCAAGGGTTTAAGTGGTCTCACTGTTTGACTCACTTCCTTTGGTAGATTGGCAGATATCATAATTTGATATAGTTGTATCCATCTACATTTTATCTGCCTTGCTTGTTTCTTTGAGTGTTTACTTCTTTTGGGTTCTACCCTATAGATTAGTTTTATAACCCGTATAATCTTCTCTGCCCAGTTGCTAAATTTGCTGTTGTCAAAAACAAGGAGTGGCAAAAAAGAGGGTGTCAGTGGTGGTGTAATGGCAACCAATAATTTACTCTGCTGCCCCCGAGGTTTTAAAAAAGGGATTTTATATATTAAATTAGTTTTGTCTCTTCCATAACCAAAATGGAAGACTCTGTCTTTTGTCTGTTTGGTATTCCATGATAATTCTTTATTAAGCTCTTACATGCTAAGTTGTTTTAACTATAAAACATTATAGTAAAACTGTAGATTTGGTAATCCTGTATCTTCAAATTTAGAATATCTGTTCAGTATTTTGGATTAAATCTTGGCTTGTTATTAAAGTGACTATAAGCTGTAAATATGTTTTGCCATTTCTTAACAATTTTCTGAAATTGAGATTGGTAATATCTGAAGTATGCAAGTTGGTAGTAATTTCAGAGAGGGTAGTTGTGTTAGTCCTTTGAAGAATTGCAGGGAACAATCAAAGAAATACAGAACAAAAGACACAAAACAGGTGGCACCTTAAAGACTAACTTTCATATTTCAATGTAACATTTCGGGGACACGTCCACTTCTTCCAAGATATAGCAGCAGAATGAGTGTGTAATATAATATGTGATTAGATGTACATTTCATACCAGATGTTCATTGGTGGATAGGGGAGGGGGAAGAGGAGGGAGAGGTGATTCATTGTAGAAGTGGTGGGAGGATTAGGCCGGGGTCCTAGGTATGTTAAGCATTGTTATTGAGTCTGTGGAGGAGGGTAATAAGGACATTTTATCTGCCAAGGTTTTAGAACTATTTATTTGTACTTAGAAAACTGTGTCTAGCATTATTGTTTTTATAGGGTAGTAATGATTAAATAAAATGCTTTTCTGGATGTGGGAAGAAGTAGGATGGTTTTCTTTCCTAAAAAGAAAGAGATTGTGTTGCTGTCTGTAAATACATAAATTCTAATTGTTAAAAAAGCCCAAAGATAGCATAGATGCTTTGAGCAAAAAGAACCTCCACAGACGTAATCCTTTTTATTATGAAATTGCAGTAAATTCATTGTTCTACAATGAAAGATGCATTCAGACATATGTGTTTGTGCACATACTGCTAGACAAATTGAATGATTTTAATTGAACTGCTATCTTCAGTCCTTGCCACACACAGTTGAATAATTTGCATGGAATGCAGAGTCCTACTTCTTTGATTCCAAAACACATTTTCAATCAGAGAGAGAGAAAAAAAACCTTTTGCTTTCAAACAGTGAGCAGTATCCATTGCTTGATGTCCACTGACTGAAGACAAACAACTTGTGGAAATAAATGGAGAGGGTGCAAGAGGGTGACAGAAGGGAAATGAAGTTTCACAGTACTAGATTTTGGCCAATGATGGAAGTTATTCATTTTCAGGGAATACTAAAGTCACTAGCAGTGCATATTATTTTCATTTAAATATTGCATTCATCTCAGATGGTGATATTGGAGACCTTATTTTAAAAAATACACGCCCATAGCCATTGGTTTCTGTTGGGGTGAGAAGAAGTTAACTGATGGAAAAGGAAGGCAGCTTCTGGGTTTTTTCTTGTTTTATGACTCTTTATGAACAACAGTTAGTACAAGAGGGTATCCTATAGACCAGTGGTTCCCATTGTTGAGTTCCCAAATATTCTTGGACTACAACTCCCAGACATCCTGGCCAGCACAGCTCGTGGTGAAAGTTTATGGGAGCTTTAGTCCAAGGATACCTGGGGACCCAAGGTTCGGAAGTCCGGCTGTAGACCATCTTGACTGCTGCCATTGGTGTTGTCAACATTCAGGCTGCCCTTTGCTATGGCATCCTTTTTGCTTCTGGCAACACAGGCATGGTTTTATGCAGCAATATTGGCTGTTGTGGATCATGGATACAGAAGCACAATATTTCACATGAATAAACAGGAGTTTTTCGTGTTTTTTCATTTTGAAACATTGAATCTCTTGCTTTTTAAAAAAGGAGTTTTAAATGTAGATACACCGCTCATAAATCCCAACAGCAACTTCCCTCATGTTCCAGGCATGGAGGACTTCAGATCAGCACATGGACGATAGTTCCTCAGTGGGGACAGAAGCAAGAACAGATGGGATTTGGCTGTAGTCCTTCTGAGTCAAAAAATGTAGGGCTTAATGAAATGGTGAAGCAAAGGTGTAATAGGAAAACATACACCCCTTTAACACACAGGTAGAATTATGCTGCCATGTGTTCTCCGCAGAAAGCATCCCAGAAAGCTAGCTTACAGTTTCCAAGCCCTTTTCCCAAGGTAGGCAACCTAAGGAAGAAAAGCTATATAGGTCCAAAAGTCCTATGAACATGTTGGGATCTTCAAAAGATACCCCTTCACCGTTTGAAATAATAATAATAAAAGAAAGAATTGGGAGTTAACAAATATCATCACCGGAAATCAAGATTAAAATCATCCTTGCTCTGTGAAAGAGAGGCATTCTATTCCGACTCAACTCATATCATTACAACTCATGGATATTTTCCCCTTGGAAAGAGGAAAAAGAGAATGTGGTAGAAATTAGACCTAAATCACAGTTGGTGAACTATAGCTCTCAACAGACTTCAACCACCCACAGTCTTAGCTATAAGAATCCACAACCAGGGAGAATGTGAACTGTAGTTTAATAACCTCTGGAGAAACCTCTGGAGAAACATAGATGGCACTGGGTTAGAAGTACTGGTGTAAGAAGAATGCATATATAGAAGAACTATATTTGGATTTTCCTTAGGATCTCACTCAAGATCAAATAATTACTTCTAAAAACTAAATGCTTTTAATCGCTGTATTTTACTTGCTTTCATGTAAACCGCCCAGAGTTCCTTTGGGAAAATTGGTGAGGTCTAGAAATAAATAAATAAATAAATAAATAAATAAATAAATAAATAAATAAATAAATAAATAAACAAGTGTTATGCCTGGGCCCCTACAAGTACTGTAGTTACCATTTGTGTTTCATTTTTTTTTAAAAAAACTAGTCCTTAGTTTTATATTTCTCAAAAGGAATTGGAATAGTAACATAGTTGCTTATTTTAAAAATTGAAATAATAATTAAAAGACACTGACCAATGGTGCTGTACAAAACTGTAAGGCATGAGAGTGTTGCAAGTAGAGATGGGCACGACTTGAAAAAAAAAATTTCGAGTTGTCGTTAGTCGGGCCGGTTCCGTTTCGGCTCGTTTCCGTTTTTCGCGAAAATTTGCAAAAATTAGTCGGTTCGTTTTTTCGTTTTTTCGTTGTCGTTAGTACTGGTTTGGGGAGGGGGTAGCGGGCTCCTGGAGGGAGCTGGAATCAGCCAGAGCCACAAGTGACGGACTGGCAGACTCTTTGCACCCGCTGTGTCTCACGTACTTGCATGTAGTGCAATGCAAGTAGATCTGGCTTAGGGTTAAGACGGCTTAGCGCAACGGCTAGGGTTAGGCTAGTTACGGGTGAGGTTACGGTGAGTATTGGGGTGCATCTGGGTGCCTCTCTGACCCACTTAGAAGGACAGTGTACTGGCGTATGGGTTAGGCTTAGGGTTCGGGTTTGGGCTACGATTAGTGGGCTGTTTATGCCCGATTGGCACATCCCAGAAGTCTCTGTGGTCAACCTGGCCAAGTGGCCATGCGATTGGTGGAAAATTTGCATGGTCTACTCCCATGGGAGAGCCCATCATTGCAAATGTGCAGGTGTAAAAAAATAAAATAAAATAAAATAAAATAAAATAAAATAAAATAAAATCAACGGAGACTTTTTTTTGCAAGAAAAACCCACTGCTGCTACTGTAAAAATTCAAGCATTTAAAATAGCCAATTTTCGCATCTTTCTGTGGTGCTTTGGTGGGGTTTTGGGCAACAATTTCAAAAAAAATATTGCGGTCGCCATTTTGGATCCCCCCCACCGCATGGCAAATGGATGCGCCCTCCCAGCCTGGTACAGTCAGCAAAACCTGGCCATGCGATTGGTGGAATGGCTCCAAAACTTTGCATGGTCCACTCCCATGGGCGAGCCCATCATTGCGAATGCGCAGGTGTAAAAAAATAAAATAAAATAAAATAAAATAAAATCAACGGAGACTTTTTTTGCAAGAAAAACCCACTGCTGCTACTGTAAAAATTCAAGCATTTAAAATAGCTAATTTTCGCATGTTTCTGTGGTGCTTTGGTGGGGTTTTGGACAATGATTTCAAAAAATATATTGCGGTCGCCATTTTGGATCCCCCGCACTGCATGGCAAATGGATGTGCCCTCCCAGCCTGGTACCAGCAGCGCAGCAGTAGCAATAGCCAAGGAGAGGGGGGCGGGGAACCCCCCCCCAAATAAAACACCCTTCTGGCCTGGTAGGTGCCCTCAGACAGTTTTCGCCTACTTTTAGGGCCGGGAATCGGGTTTTTTTTAACTTTTAAAAACTTTTTTTCTGTGCCGCTTGGCATTGCGCGATGCAAGTAACGAGCACGACAAATCAGACCAAATTGTTCATTCGTCGGTTCGAGCTCGAAGTCTGGGGCAGTGATTCCCGTTACCGTTTCCGTAGAGTAATGGAAACGAGTAACGGAAACGGAAACGGGAATACCGCTAAGTCGTGCCCATCTCTAGTTGCAAGTCATTGTTTGTATGATATGATATTCTTTCTTCCCATTTATTGACTACGGCCACTAATCACATTAAATTAACTGTAAAAGCTACAGTTGTATTTCACAGGGAGTGACAATGTAAATATAGTTGAGGTGATAAGAACATTGGTATTGGGGAAATGGTTAATTACATGCAATTAATAGTTACTCCCAAGAACTTCCTGTTAGAAGGATCTTGAACACCAATGCTGGGAAAGACCCATCTCCGATGCTCTGGCGAAATAAACAGATATCCTATAAGGCAACTTTACACATTTGAACCTAAACATTTGTGAGCACAATTGGTGGCGCATCTGTAGCAGAATTATAGTCATCCTAATTGTACTTCTGACCTATGAAGTGTGCATTCCATGAACTCTGCGACATTTCAGAGTCAAGCTTTGATCCATGTCTGATTGCCGTGCTTCATTTGTTATGGGAGACGCGCTGAAGGCAAACCATTATTAAATCTTGCTCATCATCCCTCTCAGGAGCCTTTTGGGGTCTAAGTTCAGCAGTCGGTGAGGCAAAACATGGCTGATAGGCCGATTCTTTTTTGCTCTCCCTATCCTTTCCCCTGTTCAAAGAATTGGCTGGCAATGGCAAGCCAAAATGATTACTCACAGGGGTGAGTGGGTTTGAAAAGAGACTGAGGTATCCATGAAAACAAGGTGAAGGCCACAAATTGCTACCTTAACATATGACATCTTCTTGTCATTTCCATCACGAGTCGCTGCTACAACTGGATAACAACTGAGAGTCTTAAGTGAGCCTGACCTGATCTTCTAATTTAACCTTAGCCATTTGAGGTGCATGTGGTTCATCTAACACCTAAGAGTGCTGGCAGTAGTTCAACGTGAAGCGTAGCTGTTTCCTTTGTCCCTTCTTTGGAAAAAACAGCATCCCTGCTTTACTTCCAGGCAAAGTGAAGCACACATATCAAACGAAATACACCTTGCACCATTTCAAACTGTTTTCTTTTCCTGAACGCTTTAAAGCGCTCATTTTATGAGGAGTCAGTGGACTGCGTGGGAGAGTCTTCCCTCTGCCTCTGGCTGTCCACTCTAATTGTTGTGCTGGATAGCCTTGTGTGAAATGATCTATTGTGGTACTTGGCATGCCTGTTTCACTAGAGGCTTAGAAAAGTCAAGTTTCCATCCCAACTTGTTTCTGATGGAAGCGAGGAGAAATGTAAACCTAGTTTATGCAAGATTGCATCAGACTTAACATTTGTAATAGACTGATCCAATTAGGTTTGCTTAACCATGGCAAACAAATCACTTTAACTCTTTGCATCCCATTCTACTCTCCTAACAGTTTGCCAGATGTTACGTCAAGATGGAGAAACTTTAGCTCTCCAAGTAATCTGAACCAACTCACACCAGCCCCGGCCAGAATGGATAGTGATAAGGAATTATGGGAATTGTAGTCCAAAATACTGGCAATCCCATGCTTCCTGACCTCTTCTTCATGCTGCCAAGTAAAAGAATGTGTGCTGGAGTTCTAACAGTGAAGGGACAGGATTATACTGTTAAGAAGCAGGACTGAGTCTTACTACCAAGAACCTGTAGCATATAAATTTGTGAAGGCATGAAGATTTGCAATATTCTTCTTTTCACCAGTAAGGATGGCACAAAATTTCCTGAGGCTTTTGGCAGAGTTGTTTCATCGGATGGAATAATATTTCATACAAAAGTCTCATTTTAATCACAACTGTCTGGTAAATTGTCAACTTTCTGTATGCTTCAGATTAGGACGACTGCTAATTTGTCTGAAAAATTGAAGCCTTAAATGAGTTACTGGCATCTTTTGTAACAAACAGCCATTGTGGCTTTACTTGCCGGGTTTGTTCTCTGATTGTTGAAGAGAAAGGCCAAATCATATTACTGCCTAAGTCAGAGGCATGCTGCCCATTTCATATACAGAGGTAAGCAGCACTGGCTCAAAACACAACAGAAGTCACTACTTTATATTACAGCCGTCACTTCATAGATGTGTGTATGTGCATGAAATCCATCCTAAAACTAGTACATTTATTTGTGTTATTTAAGTAGGCACACTCAGACATTTTAGCACCAAGTGTGCTAAAAAGTGTGAATGCTTATAAAGTAACTAAGCCCAATTGAGATCCCAATCCCTGATAGAAAGCCTCCTTTTAGCAAGAATTGCCTGTCCAACCCATTCATCCCAGGCAAAATGTCTGAGGGTGCTGACCCTGAGCCTTCTCAGTGGTCACCATGGACTATGGAGCCAACTACCTCCAGACACCCACCAGGGCCCTGTGACAACACCCTGGATTCAGGAGAAATACATTTGTAAATTATCAGCCAATCCCAGCAGGAGGGTGGGGGATTGTATGGTATAAAAAGGGTGGAGCCTGGTCTGTGAGAGTTAGTTGAGGGTTGTTGAGAGTTGAGAGTTGAGAGCGCTGAGAGAGCACAGCTCTGTTAAGAGTTCAGTTAGGCAGTGAGGGCTTTACTGTTTACTGGTTATTAAAGACAGGGAGGCTGGAAGAGTTGATTTAATCTAGTTTATGTTTAAGGCAACGCATACCAACTTCAGACATTATTGTATTTATTTATTTTCTCAATAAACTTCATTATTATTTTTATATTATACATCTGAGTCTGTCCCAGTTCATAAGGTGACGGTTTAAAAGGTGGCAGCATTACCAAGTGGATCCTGTGAAGATCCTGTGAAGATTAATAAGTTGGTTCCCTATACTTTACATTTTAATTACAATTACATGTTTAAAAGGGAGGTGTCATCACAGGCCCCTCTCTAATTACCTTTTAAAAAGCTCTAAAAAAATTGGCTGTTCAGACAAGCATTTCCATCATTGGAAACCCATTGGAAATTTTAGCCACCAAATCAACTCTGCTGCCTTTTAATGTTTTCTATTTACTGATTTTATTTTATATTTGCAGCATTGCCTTGTCATTGATTATGAACCACCAAGAGTAGTCTTAGGATAGGTAGGTGGTGTGCAAATCAAATCAATAAATAAATCAAACTTGACTGAAAATGGAAGCAGTGTAAAAGGTCAGATTTACAGTACCCAGTGGTGTAAATCAAATTCACCACCACCACCCCAAAATAGATGGTTCTTCTAGATGCGCTGAAGGCACAAGTTTAGGTGCTATCTTCAGCACTATGCTTTTGAACTGCACTTCTCTTCAGCAGTTTTTTTCTCAAGATTGTCAATAAAATTGACTGCCAGTGCCTGTAATGAAGAAGACCAACTGAGTTCTGGCTATTGAAAGTGTCCCAATAAATTCCAGCTGCTGGCAAAGACATGCAGAGTGCCTTCTTCAGAGAAGAAAAGGCGTCTAAATACCAATGGGTTTTCTGACACTTATAATAAGATTCCATTGACTATGTTACCTGTTCTATAATTATCATAGCGTTCATGTCAATACATATATCCTCCATATAATTATTCTAACTTTGAAGGTTTTAGACTCCTTACAATTAAATTATTATGTGGTGGTAATAGTCCCCTCACATTTAAAAATACAGTAGAGTATCATCCTGTGTATGACTGTGCAGAAATATCTAAGGACTCTGGTAACAGTTAAAATAAAAGAATCCATGAGGCATGAAACATTGTGGATAGGGGCAGAATTACAGTTCAGGAATACAAACTCATCCTTTTATAATAGGAGGGTCGTTGGAAATTTGTAACTGACAATAGCATAAAAAACTGAAGAATTCATAATTGACTTTAGGAGGAAGAGTGATGTACACTTACCACTGGCATTCTTATGTCAGAGGACCTCTCATGGTCTATAAATGCCAACATGCTTATGAAGAAGGCACAGAAAAGGCTGTATTTCCTGAGAATGCTCAGGAAGATAACTATCTCAGCATTTACTCCTGTCTTACTATTCCGGTACCATAGAGAGTGTCCTAACATATGGTATCTTTGCATGGTATGGGTGCAACTCTGAAGTGGATGAAAAAGTTCTACAGGGAATTATTAAAATTCGCCAAAATATCATTGGACTTCAGCTACCAACCCGGGATGACATTTTTGCATCTTGTCTGAGGAAGTCACTTAATATTCTTAGAGACCCTTATCATCCTGCTTATAATTTCTTTGAACTGTTGCCTTCTGGAAGAAGATACAGAGTAATTAAAACTCATACCACATGCCTTTTAAACAGCTTTCATCCCAGAGCCACAATAGCACATAATAATGAACTCAAGAACCATTAGTCATGAGTTGTTGGACTGTATTACATGGTCTGTGTTTCTTGGGGGTGGCATTTTGGTGTGTGTGTGTGTGTGTGTGTGTGTGTGTGTGTGTGTGTGTGTGTGTGTGTGTGTGTGTGTTTGTGTGTGTGTGTGTGTGTGTGTGTGTTTTAGAGATTGCTAAATGAATGTATTCATGGTCTCGCCTCTGGGTGTTTTTGCAAATTTCATTGCATGTGTACCCTATGTATATGTGTGCAATGACAATAAATTGGAATTGGAATTGAATTGAATTAAGTGAAGTACAATTACAAATAGGTGACTGCTTCCCAACATCTTCCTCACTGCCCACATTGTATTCATTGTATTGGCTTCAGTGACTTCCCTTGAAAAGTGAATACCACTCCATCCTTGGGACTTATTATATTAGTCCAGGTACTCATCATCCTTGATCCTAGTGCCTCTTTTTGAGATTAATCTGTGTTCTTATTTTTACACTCTTTTTTAGTATGAAAAATTCTGCATTATAATGCAGGAGTCATTAAGAAAATGACATTCGACAACTATCAAGACATTTCTTTTCTAACATTTTTCAGTTTTGAATATGTGTGTCTCTGTGAAGGGAGGATTTAATTTAAGTGAAGCTTTCTGTTTAAAATGGCAACCTGTGGTGATGTTTTTGTGTATCATAAAGAGCTGCTTTTAAATGAGAAAAATATATTTTGCATGGAATAGAGAAACCAGTTGTATATCATTATTTTATTCCCTGGTAATGGTAGTTTCACTCTCAACTCTTGCTGTTTCATCAGTGGTGGAATTTCTATTCAAGTCAAGATTACTATTACTTGATGGGGGGATAGTTAAAAAATGAGCTGTTAGACATATACTGAAAAACAACCATATTTTGAGGTGTTTGGTATAACTACTGTATCTCCTATTAAGGATATGGCAAATAAAGGGAAAATGTATCCTTTAGGGCAGGTCTGTCCAACTTTGACAGTAGACAGAGGTCTACTTTTTTGGCCCAAAGTGTCTTGAGGGCTACTACACTAATACCTCTACTTTAATCTGTTCTGAGCACATGCTCATAAGTAAAAAAAATTATAAGTTTCCCATAGGAATGCATTAAACTCAATTAATCTGTTCCAGAGGGAACGGATTGCAGTGCATTCCTATGGGAAGGCTGACCAGGCACATGCTTCCCTTGTACCTGCTCAAGCCGGTGTGGGCAGGTGCAAGGGAGGTGTGTGTATGCTTGTGCAGATTGCCTTTTCCAAGGGGCAACCCGCACAACCATGCACACACATTCCTTGCACCTGCTCAAGCCGGCGCAGGCGGGTGTAAGGGAGGTGTGTGCATAGTTGTGTGGACTGACCACTCCAAGGGGCAATTCACGTGACCATGCACATGCCTCCATTGCACCCAGCTGGAACTGGTGCAACAGAGGTGCATGCATGGTCACATGGATTGCTCATTCCAAGGGGCAACCTGCACGGCCATGCACATGCCTTCCCTTGAGCCGGCGTGGGTGGTTGCAAGCAAGGCACATGCATGGTTGTGCAGATCGCCCATTCCAATGGGCAACCTGCATGGCCATATACACGCCTCCCTTGCACTCACTTGAGCCGGTGCAGGAGGGTACAAGGGAGGAGTGTGCATGCTTACACAGATCGCCCCTACCCAGGAGGGTCTGAGGGGGAAGCACACCTTTTTTAAAAAGTCTTCCAGCTGCACGGGCTGCTAGAATACTTTTTTTAAAAGGCACACTTTCCCTCGCAACCTGCCCAGGGCCTGACTCGACTCTCCTCCCCCTCCAGCCTCCTCCCCCTCCACCACCTGCATGGCCATGCACACGCCTCCCTTGCATCTCCTCGAGCTTGTGCAGGTGAGTGCAAGGGAGGTGCATGCATGCTTGCGAGCAGCCCGGGGAAGTGTTGGTGGTGTATTCGGGCTTCTGGAAAACTTTTTTTAAACAGGTGCACATCCCTCCAACCTGCCTGGGTTCTGACTTGACTCTTCTCCCCCTCTGGCCTCCTCCTCCTCCTCCTCTTTCCCCCTTCTTCCTTCCAGCCCCCTCTCCACCACCGTATCTGCCACCTGCGGCTCTCAGTCACTTCCACCATGTTCGCCGCGCAGCTGGGGTGGGCCAAGCAAGTTGCAAGGCAATCACATTGCCATGGCAGTGCAAGGAGGAGGGAATGGCTCAGAAGAGTCACGGTCTCTGTGATATGGCCATGGGGGTAGGAGCAGGAGGAGGGAAGGAGGGTGGGAAGGAGGGAGCCACTGGGGGAGAAGAAGGGGAAGACATCATGGGCTACTTTTGAACCCTTCACATGCTACTGGTAGCCTGCAGTTGACCTATTGTGCAGGCCTGCTTAAGGGAAATCTTGTACAGAAAAGATGCTGTGTCCTTTTGAGAGGCTTCTAAAATTGTCTGCATCCCTACAGAATTTGTGTGTCCAAATGCTGTTTGCTACATGTAAAGGTAAAGGCAAAGTTTCCCCCTGACCATTACGTAACTCTAGTCGTTTCCAACTTTGGAGGCTGGTGCCCATCTCTGTTGATTATCCATAGACATATTTCCATGGTCATGTGGTCAGCATGACGAAACACACAAGCACATGGAATACCATTCCCTTCCCAGCGGAGTGGTACCTCTTCATCTAAACTTAATTCCTTTTGTGCTTTTCAACTGCTAGGTTGGCAGGAGATGGGACAAGCAAGGAGAGCTCACCCCATCGTGTGGATTTGAACTGCTGCACTTTCATTTGACAAGCCCAGCAGCTCAGCAGTTGAATCAGCAGCACTGCCCACTGAATAAGGGATTCCTTAAATCCTACTTTTTATAAAGATCTTAATGTGTTGTTAAGGCCACCTTCCCTCTGTTTTAGGGCTATTACGGACTAGATACTGGCCATTCTCCCATTCTTTCACCTGTGCCCTTGCAGGTGGGATTCTCTCTTGGTGGCATTTTGCCATTTCTCTCATTTTGTTTCTTCATTGGTTTTTCTATTGACATTTGTTTTTGAAGTTTTCAGTTTTCCACATAATGGGTATTATCCCCCTAGCTCTATGATAGCAAGATTTACTTTCAAATGTTTAAGCAACAAATCAGGACTTTCTGTTTATATACATAGCATGAACTGATGACATTGTGTTAGGCGCAAATGTATCCTCTGTTCATATCCTTCAGACAAGGATAACTCACGACTTGGGGAATGCCTATCCCTAAAATGTAGGGGTGGGGTGCTCCATCCCAGTCCACCCCCCCCCCAAAACAAAACTTCATCTAAAGTACAGTTTGAATTTCAGATTGTGTGTGAATTTTTTTCTAGGCCTTTCATTTCATAAGTGATGTCCAATAAACACAGAATTTTCTATTCCCACCCGTCAGGGACTAGCAAGGTAACAAGAGGTCTTCCCCGACTTGGCTATACTGAAAATCTTTAACCCAAAATGTCTTAGTTAGAAACCAGAACCTTCGATCTGCATAATATCCCTTTTTTGCTCCAAAGATCTTTCCTATTCCACAGGGTGCGGTTCAGCGGCTTAGAATTAATTGAGCTCATCGTTGAATGCTTAGCATTGCTTTTCAAAGGATTCAACATCCATACAGGTGTTAAATTTCTTTCCTTTTCCTTTCTTAGATATTTCATAGATCACAACACGGAAGAAGACAGATATTTCACGATTGATGCAAACACAGGGACTATCAAGACTGCCAAGGTCTTTGACAGAGAAGAAACCCCTTGGTACAACCTCACTGTCACGGCATCTGAAACTGGCAAGTAACACGGTCCCAAGGTTAAAATGCCACGCTATGCTTATAGGCAAAAATGAAATAATTGCTTTTAAAACCCTGCGATGATTACCATATATTTGAGAGATCCCTACCTTCTATCAGGGATGCTTCAGGAAAAGGTGGTCTTTATCTTTAAAAATATATCAAACATTCACTTTAAAATGGGCAGATATGGTAATGATGTAAATCCTTTCACGTCTTACTTCCACAGACTATATACGAGATGAAGCTGATCATTTTTCCCGACATTATTTTTTGAGAAGCAAAGGTTGGTAGAGCATATTCTCTGTGAAAATTAGTACAAATGTCTGAGTAGTTTTTTGCCAGCATAAGGACTCGAGCAAGCAATACATATGCACTACAGAGACAATATCTCGAAAACTGCTTTAAATCATGCAGAATATTTCGCCACTGATTGCTGCTGCCGTTGCAGCCCAGACTGACACAAAAGACAACATACAGGTTTGCAAAAGGAACACAAACAAATGAGTAGGGCTTAGGTACTAGGCACATTTATTAGTTAACTGTTGGCCACATATATACTTAAATCCCTTGGAAGGCATCTCAAGAGAGAAATGGTGTGCAGGCAAATCAATGACTGTCTTATTCAGGCTGTCACTTGACTCAGTTTGGACTCGGGTGGGTGTCTCCTGCCCCTATAGGTGCACGTTGGAGGTCTCTTCATCACCCTTTCACAAAGTATGGCATCTCCTGCCAGATGACTCGGTTTGGCCTCAGAGGCGAGCCATACCTTGTCCTGGCTCCCAAAGCCCTGAACGGCAAGCTTGGTCTGTCTGCCATCATACCCATGCCTTTGAGTACTCACCAAATAAGCTCTTAAATTAAAGAATGTGCACATGGGTGTCAAATCAACCTTTTAATTCAGTTTAATTTTTGCCCTGCCCATCTAGTGGCCAGGCCACAGCTCTGGGTAGCTTACAATTACACCATCAGCTAACATTTAATAGTAAAAACAAACCATACATTTAACAAAAATACCACCCAACCAAAATATACAGTGGAACCTTGACTTACATGCCGCTTGACTTACAGCATATTTGACTTGCAGCAAGAAGGGGCCGGTTTGACTTGCATCACGGGCTCTGACTTACAGTTCGGAGCCCCGGTGCAAAGGCCCGGAATCAGGCGGCAGCCATGACCCAGCATCGCGGCTGCCGCCTCCAAACTGCTCCTGCCTTCTTCCTATCCTCCGGCAGCAGTGGCTTCAGCAAAGCCAGCTCCGAGCACCTGGAGCTGGTCCTCGGCCTCGCCGAAGCTGCCGCTGCCGCCGGAGGAGAAGAAGGGCCAGGAGCTCGGGGCTGGCCTCACTGGTTAGACAGTCGGCTCAGTCTTGTAAAAAATCTGGCTGCAGAAGTCTGGTCCACAATGGAAGCATTTTAGTTGGGGAGCTGTACAGTTAGGGGACTCTAATAGTAAGCATAGGGTTGTTCAGAACTTGGAACGTCAGGTTAAAAATCAGTAAAACTTAAATGTTAGACATTGTTGCTATGAACATTAAAAAGTGGAGGTGTATAACTTGTGGACTATAATTCCACTGCCTCCTCCTCTCTTTGAAGAGACATTTCATTTACATCCCCAGAAGGAATCTCCTATCCCAGTCAAAGTTGTATTAAATTGCTGTTTTCGGGGGTCTTTTTCATCATCTGGAACAGATTAATCCACTTTCCCATTACTTTCTATGGGAATAGTTCACTTGACTTAAGGCATGTTTGACTTATGTCTAGACCTCCGGAACGGATTAATCACGTAAGTCAAGGTTCCACTGTATAGTAAATGTTATGCCAAGACACAAGATTAAGAAGATAGCCTGTGCAGTGTTAGGCAGAGTTGTAAATTTGGGTCTCTTTCTTGCTGGTAAATAAAGCAAAGTTTTCCGCTTATATATCACCCCATACCACTTCAAGTAGTCTCTGGGCGCTTTACAGTTTTAGTTACAGTATTCAGGCTACACATTCCTCCCCCCACCCCCCACCCCCGCAAGCTTGGTACTCATTTTACTGACCTTGGAAGGATGGAAAGCTGAGTCATCCATGAGCTGGCTACCTGCGATTGAACCCCAGGTCATGAGCACAGTTTTACCTGCAGTACTGTACAGGCATTTAACCGCTACGCCACGAGGTCCCCTCATGCTTCTTGGTGGGCAGGTGTTAATGCCTCTGAGAATTTCAGCAAGCAATTTATTTACATCTAAAGAATGGACTAAAACATATACCATATATACTCTAGTATAAGTCGACCCGAGTATAAGTCGAGGCCCCTAATTTAACCCCCCAAAACTGGGGAAATGTACTGACTCGAGTATACAGTAAGTCTAGGGTGGGAAATGCAGCAGGGCCTGGCAGCTTTTCCTTTGCGAGCTGGGGGAGTGGTGTGTGTGATGCTTAAAATAACTTTTAGACACTGATGCAAGTGCTTGGGTCAGTGGCTAAAAGTCATTTTAAACATCGTGTGCCGCTCCCCTGTGATGCAGAGGTGGGACATGATAAGCGGCATGCAATGTTTAAAACGACTTTTAGCCACAGATGGCTTGCCTCAGTGGCTAAAAGTATTGACCCGAGGGCCCCTTTTTTCAGCCCAAAATTAGGGCTGAAAAACTAGGCTTATATTCGAGTATATACAGTAACTTTGTTTATGTTGCACAATGGGATTTCAGCCAGGGGTTCTGCTAATAATTAAATAGAACATCCTGCAAGCAATTCGTGTTGAGCAGAAGGAGACCCTCTTC
This sequence comes from Phrynocephalus vlangalii, assembly GCA_037367305.1. NCBI lineage: Eukaryota > Metazoa > Chordata > Lepidosauria > Squamata > Agamidae > Phrynocephalus > Phrynocephalus vlangalii. Next base: position 6,920 of record JAWVWN010003847.1, on the reverse strand, counting down.
CAAGCAATGATCCTGCGGAGGTGACCAAATATCCCTAATGGATGCCCTTGAAAGAAAACACAGCATAGCCAGCAGAGAAGATAGGTCAGGAAGAAGGATAACTGATGGAAGGGAAGAAGGCTGAAATATCACCAGCATGGCAGAGTCCCTTCTCAAAGTGCTATGGGGGAGTCGGGCAATGATGATGCAATGAAAAAATGATTGAAACATAGGAGTTGGGATTTCTGCAGCACCTCTGATGTATTCATCTATTCTTAGTAATCCTACAGTAGAACTATGAAGACAGCCAGTATGATTAGATAAGGAAGAAGGATAATGGGCTTCTTCCAGAAGCTACCTATTGAGCTAATGAAATTTTAACCAGAGGTTCCCTTTTTCGTAGCCTATGCTCTTTGCCCTCAATGAGGGCAAAAGCTCATAGCTGTGCACAGAGGTTGTCATTATTATGAGGAATGTGACATTTAAAAGCAGCTTCACTAAAATAAAGATTAAGACATATATGACAATTTTTGGAAGTCATTGCTAATACGCTATGCAATTAAATGTCAAAACACTCCCTACATTTTATAAAGCCCAAATGGTGTGGATATAAGGAGAAAATAACTTCATTGCATATGCATTCCATTTACATATCAACTGATATACGAATGCCTTTCTCTACCTGTTCAGTTCAAATCCTATGCTGCAACTGAATCCTTTCCATACTTACCTATGTTCCTATTGTGTTCAGTGGGCCTTATTCCTCGATACAGGTGTGTCCACAACATTATTCCCTTAGTTGCTTCTAATCACATGAGTGGGTTGCTAGTCAAGATTAAGAGGAAATGGCTATAATATTCAGTGTGTAGTTATCCAAGGGTCTCCCAGGGGTGGGAATGGACACCTTAATTTAACCCCTACCCCGCACATTCGCTACCCACCTATGAAATCAGGTGGACCCACTGTGAGCATAGTCAAGTGGATGAGCTGATAGTAAATGAAGGGAAGTTAACTTAGAACAAGCACACCAAGGTGTATATGATTTCTGGGTGGGTCAAGAGCAGGGTGTGTTTATCTGTATGTCCACATCCCCACCGTCCTTGGAATCCTATGCACTTTTACCTGTATAGGATTTAAAAGAACCGCAACATCTCACTGGTTGGTCTCCTCTTATCCACCAATCACAGTTCCATCTGCTGTTCACTACTGCTCAAAAATGGAGTCTCTTTTCCAGTTTAATTTATAGGGGATGCCGCTGACAAAGCCTGCATTAGTACTACTCACCGTTATTTTATGGAGACAGCAAACTGCTTTTATAGGTGTGCCTTCTCTTGGGATTGTGTAAATGGTTCACTCTAAGTAAATTTCTGTGGTTAGCTTCAGTTTTATGGTCAACTGTGAAGAGTTCAGCCTGGGAGAACTGTATATATGCTGCAAAATTCTCCCTCCAGTGTTTCTCTCTCCCTCCCAATGCAGCATACCTTCAGTCATAATTGAGCCTTAACCGTAAACAGGTGTACAACAGGAGTGAGCTTTAATTAAAACACAAAAGCTTCTTGGGCACAGTTTTGTGATCTTTTTTTTTTGTAACAATTGTGTCCAGATGGCGGAACCATTGGACATACATTTTGGGAAGAAGGAAATCTCAGTGCCATGTGGCTTTATGTGCTGCCTTTATTTTAATCTGGCATATTCCCATATGTGATACAGTAAAGTAAACATTTGCTTGTTGTATATTGAAATGGAATGTCTCTGAGTGCTGAGGCAATGCTGTTCCAAAAAGCAGCCTTTCTACAATTCCATCTACCAGACTGTGCATAGATACAGAGACGAAGGGTGTGCAGTCCAGCTGAAATTGGGCTCTTTTCTATCTGGTGAAATTCAGTCGAATAAATGTTTATTTTTGGCTCATTATGGGTGCTTCTTTTTCTCCCTTTGAAATCCATCGAGTGGGTTTGGATCTACGCCCCACCTCCAATAAAACCTTCCTTTAAGGTCTTTAATTTTTTAATGCCTCCTTTGCATAAAAAAATGAAATATGACAGATGAGAAACAGTAAATCAAATTTGAGATTGGACAAGGTGCAAGTGCTGGACTCAGGGCTTTGGGCGAGTGTGTTGTTGTCACCCTTTATGCCTCTGAAGACAGTGGCTATATGTTGCCATCTGCAGTTCTGTATAGCCTGCGCTTGGTAACCATCGATGGGCACTAGTTGCACGCACGTCCACCGAGGAGAGAAAAAAGTGGCTCAGCACAGGGCTTTCGAACAGCCATTTGGTATGCAGTATTAAGCCAGTTTTTAAAACTCAAAGATATTGTGGGTTTATTGAATGTCTAAAAAATATTCACACATTGAAAGGAGTTCATCACGGTCTCAGACGAAAAGTCAGCAGAACGCCCTCTCCACCTCCTGTCAACTTCATCTGAGTTTTGCTCACTTTCAGTTCCTTGTACGCTTTGTTCCTTCTTTGGTTTTCAACCACATAACCTTAAAAGATAGGGATGGCGACAGTTCAGTTTGAGAATGCTCTTAACTGAAGTCAAATAAGTATGTTACTTCCATGGATACTATATCTATGTCATTATGAGCACTCTGAGATATGAGATACAACAAACTATGTCTGTGTTATACTGAGGTTACTCATATCTGATGTTTATAGGATTGTTTGAGGGGGAATTATGCCCTGAAAGGTACAGGGAACCTGTCAGGTGACAGTCTGGTAGTTAGGGATGGCTCTCTTATTAGGCTGTACAATGCAGTTGCTTCAGGCAGCAGGGTTAGCAGGAGGTAGCACCATACCGGACTGCACCACACAAGCCAGCCAGCCCAACATCCTTGCTCCAGTGGCCATTACGAGCAAGAGGCAAATGCAGAGGGGATCTGTCTGTTAATAAATGTGTAAGCTGTGTTGTTGCCTGTACAGGAATGTACGACAGCAAGGTCAAGGGAATCAGATGAAGGGTATAGCACTTTGTTTCCTGCCTCAGCCAGTGGGAAAACCTTGACTGTTCCTGGTACAGTGATAAGTTGAATCACCAATGATGTGCTTCCACCGCATGATACTTGGAAAATGGAAATAGTGTTCCTAAAGTAGGTTACTTTTTGTATGTTTCCAAATATTCTTTTCAAGGATATGTAAGTACATTTTGCAATGTAATTCAAGTATACTTTCTATTGATTTATTAATCTATATGTTTATATTACCATGTCACAGATAATAACTTTGAGTGGTGAGAAAATATATCTGTTGTAAAATAGTCATCCCTCCTATGCTTTTTCTGCATGGCAGCTCTCAAAAGCAGAAAAAGAATAGAAACACATTTATCACATCTGCTGCCTACATGAAAGAAGATCACATACAAAAAGGATTTCAGGAAATGGAGGTCTATTTTAGAAACCAGTCCCTAGCAGATTGTTTGCAGAGGCCCTATGAACAACATTTCTTTGGGTGTTTATCTGTTTCCTTAAGAAGAGGGTAGACTAATGTTATGCAATGTACAGACCAGAGGGAGATTACAGGTGGTTTTATTATGTTCAGAATGTCTGATATGCCAAAGTGAAAGAAAAATGGCTATTAGACAGACTGCTACAGGAGCACCTAACTTTGATGTCCCCCGTCCAAATGTAGGGAACAAAGAATCTAGTACATCTGTACGAATGTATAACTCATTCAGAATTGTCAAATTTATGGCTGTGTAAAGGAAAGATAAGGCTGGGCTCTGTGTGTGTCTGTGTGTGTGTGTAGGCACAAGTATAAGAGCAACCGTATACTGCTGTAGGGATAAAATCTTGGTCTCTCTCTCTCTCTCTCTCTCTCTCTCTCTCTCTCTCTCTCTCTCTCTCTCTCTGTGTGTGTGTGTGTGTGTGTGTGTGTGTGTGTGTGTGTGTGTGTGTAGGCACAAGTATAAGAGCAACCGTATACTGCTGTAGGGTTAAATCTTATATGCCATGCACCAGAGGGACTGAAAACTGGATAAAAATGTAACTAACCCAATGATCATATATAGACATTGTACACACGAGCCAATGGGTGACATGGCAGCTGTAATAGAGGCATTTGAAAGCTGCTGCCTCAATCTACGGAATTGTTTTAAATGAACTCCTGAATAGCTCAGTTGCTTAGTTTTCTGGCTGTGGAGCCAGAGTTTGGAAGTTCGATTTCCCATTGTTTGATGATGATCCTTAAGGTTCCTTTCTATGTCTGCAGTTTAAAAAGGTTGTGGTGGTTATTATTTTGTTAAAATCTTAATGTACCTTCAACCACAGTGTAGCAGAGCTTCCCTAAGCAGGAAAAACAAAGGTGAAGGATATTCCTTTCACCAAAGGTCTCTTGGAAAACCCATACCATAAAGTGCTTCCTCCTGCAGATCTCCAGCATTATACATATGTCAGGGTGGAAGAAAGAACATGCTACTGCCTTCCCATTACAGTGTTGTACCTCCTCTGAAGGGATTTTTTAAAATGAAGAATCAGAACCATGTGAACCACATTTGTAGATCTCCCTTGAAGATCCTGGACTACAAGAGGAGAAGATGAAAAGGGCGGTCTCCAGCTCTCTCAGGAGTACTCACAGTTGAAACCATAATAATGTTTCTGATTGGAGGCTACCTTCTGATTGGAGGCTATCCTTGTGAATGTGGCTCTCTTCATGAGGAGGATTGGCAAGGTCCCTGAAGCTGAGGCCAGGGTAGAATTTTAGAAGATGATGAAGTCACCGTTTTAAGAAAGATGTTGGCTAGAATCCATTACCAACACTAATGCTCTTTTCTAGATGCCTTGGATTCTGTTTGGACAGGTCTTTTATCTTCCTGAATTTGAACTACAGTTGCTCATGATTTGTTATCACTTACTAGCTTGGTATCAGTTGCTAGCTCTGTGGAAGGACTCTTGCCAGCTTCAAATGCCTTTCGACCTTGGGGTATCCTTGCCTTAATTGCCATTAGAGATGGGCACGGCTAGGGAAAATGACGTTTTCAAGTTGTCGTGTGTCGGAGGCAGTCCGTTTCGGCTCGTTTCCGTTTTTCACAAAATTTCACAAAAAATAGTTGGTTCGTTTTTTCGTTTTTTCGTTGTCGTTAGTACTGGTTTGGGCGGGGGGTAGCGGGCTCCTGGAGGGAGCTGCAGGAGTCAGCCAGAGCCACAAGTGACGGACTGGCAGACTCTTTGCACCCGCTGTGTCTCATATACTTGCATGCAGTGCAATGCAAGTAGATCTGGCTTAGGGTTAAGACGGGTTAGCGCAAGGGCTAGGGTTAGGCTAGTTACGGGTGAGGTTAGGGTGAGTATTGGGGTGCACCTCTGGGTGCCTCTCTGACCCACTTAGAAGGACAGTGTACTGGCGTATGGGTTAGGCTTAGGGTTCGGGTTTGGGTTTGGGCTACGATTAGTGGGCTGTTATGCCCGATTGGCACATCCCAGAAGTCTCTGTGGTCAACCTGGCCAAGTGGCCATGCGATTGGTGGAAAATAAAAATAAAATAAAATAAAATAAAATAAAATAAAATCAACGGAGACTTTTTTTGCAAGAAAAACCCACTGCTGCTGCTACTGTAAAAATTCAAGCATTTAAAATAGCTAATTTTTGCATGTTTCTGTGGTGCTTTGGTGGGGTTTTGGGCAACGATTTCAAAAAAAATATTGCGGTCGCCATTTTGGATCCCCCACACTGCATGGCAAATGGATGCGCCCTCCCAGCCTGGTACAGTCAGCAAAACCTGGCCATGCTATTGGTGGAATGGCTCCAAAACTTTGCATGGTCCACTCCCATGGGCGAGCCCATCATTGCGAATGCGCAGGTGTAAAAAAATAAAATAAAACAAAATAAAATCAACGGAGACTTTTTTTGCAAGAAAAACCCATTGCTGCTACTGTAAAAATTCAAGCATTTAAAATAGCTAATTTTCACATGTTTCTGTGGTGCTTTGGTGGGGTTTTGGGCAACGATTTCAAAAAAAATATTGTGGTCGCCATTTTGGATCCCCCGCACTGCATGGCAAATGGATGCGCCCTCCAGCCTGGTACCAGCAGCGCAGCAGTAGCAAAGCAATAGCCAAGGGGGGGGCGGGGAAACCCCCCAAATAAAACACCCTTCTGGCCTGGTAGGTGCCCTCAGACAGTTTTCGCCTACTTTTAGGGCCAGGAATCGGGTTTTTTTTAACTTTTAAAAACTTTTTTTCTGTGCCGCTTGGCATTGCGCGATCGCCGCGATGCAAGTAACGAGCACGACAAATCAGACCAAATTGTTCGTTCGTCGGTTCGAGCTCGAATTCTGGTTAATTCCCGTTACCGTTTCCGTAGAGTAACGGATACGAGTAACGGAAACGGAAACGGGAATACCGCTAAGTCGTGCCCATCTCTAATTGCCACTGCTTCCTTAACCACGTAGTCTAGATATTGTCCCTGGAGTCTGACTGACCTAGAAGAGGACCCAAGAACTGGAGAAGGAAATCCAGTGGAAGGGAGATTAAAATGAGCACTGTGGAATGTAAAGATCAGTGTGAAAGAAAAGAAAGAAGTGAGTGAAGGAGAAAAAGAGCAGAAGAAAAGAAAAGAAGTATCTGGAGCCAGGAATCATGATTGAATGGGAAATAATCCTCTGCTCTCTTCTTCAATTCAACCTTCTGTCATGGTAATGATAGGATGGAGCAAGATGATCATGTAATACAGTGAGGGAACCCAAAATGGGCATCCTTTAATCTTGAGAATTATTTTTGCATTTGGCTCACCTTTACTCAAAACCTTTTTACTTTACCATAATATAAGCTCTGGACATGATTGGGTCTAGATAGGCAACCCAAGAAAACCATATACAGCTGGGAACCAGACAGTCTTTTACACTCAGGCACAAAATGTTATGAGCAATGGCTTATCTTAATGAATCTATGGGGACATCGTAAGGGATATGGGTTGCCCCCTCTGCAATTTGCATACTGAATTTACAG
>JAWVWN010003846.1:0-10156 GCA_037367305.1 Phrynocephalus vlangalii | reverse complement strand
TGCCTGAGGAAGGGAAGGGCAGTTCTAAAAGATTGCAACCAATTTTGTGTCCTTTCAAAAAGTTGGCACAAAAATACCACGTTTGATATGTAAAATGCTAATATACTGTTGTGTCTGTGAGTCATTCTGATTTCTCAAGATGATAATCTTTCAATCCTGTCCCTCCATTTCTATCCTATTAACTGCTGTGCTGACTAATATTATGTCACCTCACCCTAGTTCCTTCCATGCTTATCTGTTTTATTTTGATCATTGAAACAAAGAATGGCTGGATAGTGAATTGTAAAAGAAACTGATGAAAACAAGGAAAGAGCAGTGTATGCGGAATGATTATTCATTTGAGCATACAATGAAGCTTAGTTTAGCCAGTTTCATAGGGGTTTATTTGCCTGTATTTCTCTTTTCTCCAAGCTTGCCCTGTGTGTGTGTGTGTGTGTGTGTGTGTGTGTGTGTGTGTGTGTGTGTGTGTGTGTGTGTGTGTGTGTGTGTGTGTAAAAGAGAAACAAAGAAATGGATTTGCGAGTGACAGGTTTTGTTCTTGCTGTTGTGTTGTTGACAGAGAAATATATACCACTTTTCTTCAGGATTTATTTGAACTCTGCCCAGGAATTAAAGGATTACTCTTTCATATAAAGGTGGTAACCAGGCTTTACAGCAGCTGCCATCAAAAGAAGAGAAACTTGCTTCCAGTTCCCTTTATTAAACCAAATCTCAAACTAATTGTTAAGGAGTCATCGAGATCTGGGATTCTACTGTCTGTGACACTTACCTTTTTCTTAGATATCTTAAGTCGTATCAACCCAAAAATTTTGGTAGTGAAAGTATTTTATTGATGAGGATAGAGTGAAGGTCATGCGTTTAGCACTAACATAAGGAGTGCAGTAATTTTATACCCTTTTACTCTTCTGAAAGGAAAAATGATAATCCTCAAGGGTGTTCATACATTGTCCTTTTGGTCATTCTAATCAGGGACTACCATGGAGCTGGAGGACGGAGCTGGAGGACGTTAGCAATCTTTGTGAAGAGATTATTTATCCTTAGAGAGTCAAACACTTGGATAATGATATAAAATTATTATGTCTGTCTGCTGTGTCATGACCTGACTTGGATAATTTTTACCAGGATATAATCTATCTGAATCAAAGCACTGCTGCTTTCCTTTGATTTCGGTAGGGAAATGAAACTCATGCATAAGCCCTTTCCATGCAATTAATAGGATGCAAAGGTACTTAACTTTGATTTGGATAAGCTAACATTTTGTAAAAATAAATAGAATGGATACAGCAAAGAACAGCAGAGCAACAGGCCTTTCTTTTCAGTACATATTTACTGTATGCTTAGAATTATCTGCCTTATCCCAGAATACAATATTTACATGGAATAAAAGGCATGAGTTGTCACACACCCCTACAGGTGAGTCCAGAACTGCAGTGCACAGCATCATATCCAGTCTATTAGGATCAGATGACAAAGGGGTGCATGGTGGTTTGTGTAATGGAACAATCAGTTGTAGTGGAGCACATTCTTATACCATTAGCCCATGGAGGTTGAGATTTTCATAGCTGTAGAAAGCAGTAAAGCATCTCTAACAGTTCTGTAACAGGAATATACCTTTTTGTTAACTTGATGGCATTTATTTATGTACATAATAATGTATTTCCAATATACCTACTCTTTTATTTGTTTCTGGTACTTATATACTGCCCCAGTAGTGACAGCACTGTTCTGGGCAGTTGACATCAAACAAGATGAATAACCCAAGCAAAGCATAAAATGATACCCCAAACCCTGGCATAAGGTTGGAAGGCACACAGAGTCAGAGGGGAAGAGCAGGAAAGGAAAAGTTTAAAAGAGGCTTCCCTCAAAATGCATCCAGTATTGACCTATCCAAAGGCAAGGCACAGCTGATAAATTCACTTTTAACATTTAGAACAGTTAAAACAAATTTCAAACCTTTTGGCAACTCAGATAAAATAAAATATGTAGGCTAAAAGAATTAAAATCTAGCTGTCAGTAGGCCACAGATGATTGAGTGTATAGCCAGGGTTGAACTTGGCACTAAAATAATAACACTAACGCCAGCAGTTGGCACTCCACAGAAGTGCATTCCACAATCAGGGTGCAATAGTTGAGAAAGACCCCTCTCATTTCTGTATGACATCCAGGGATGTTGTCGAGTCTTCGAGTCTGCGTATCAAGTCCAAGTCTTTGGTACTAAGTTCCATGCCTCAAGTCAAAGTTTCAATTAATAATGAGCTCCCCCCCCCCAAACACTTCAAAGGGATATGTAATTAGATTCTGAGTAGTGAGTTGAGTTCTAGTGATTGAAAAAATATATACCTGAGCCAAGTGTTAGTCGAGTCATTGGTGCTACCTAAGTCCAGGCCGAGTCCCCATCTCTGTGATAATACTGTTCCTAGGATCTGACATTCAAAAGCCAGCTAACCAAAAGAACTTGGCCTTTCAATAAGACCAGGTTGTAACAACATGCTAATACTAAGAAAATTCCTTTCCGTCCCATTTGTAAAGGTTGACATCTGGGAAGGGGAGGAAGATGATTGTATCGTTCTTGATAACAAAAACGTCTTAGGAATTCATTTCCAAAGCTAGCCACTGCTTTATTTTCAGGCTACATTTTTGTTTCCAGAAATTGTGCCATGTGATATGTTCAACTGAAGAATATAGTATTATATTCATTCAATATTCAAGGTTTTTGAATATTAAACACCATTTTTGTTCTCTGATTTTTTTGTATATTTAACATTAACAAGGTAACAATTCTGCTATTCCAATATCAGAATATTTACTTTACACTGACAATGAACTTTTTAAACGTGGTAAATAGAACAGCATTCTCTTTGAGATGCTTCCCTTGATTATCAAAGAATTAAAAAGAAATAAACTTCCGAATAATTTAGATTTTAATACTACGTAAATGAATTTGATATGGAGAATAGATTAAGCTCCATTGAGCACATGATTTCATACCTAGAAATAAATATGTGTATGATCATGCTAATGGGCATTCTGTTAATTCAAGACACAAGCAGCTTGGCCTGTACAGATTAAGTTGATCCAGATCAAGATACCTTGCTTCCACATGGCCAAAAAAGCTTGTATAATAATATAGCACAAGCTGACTGGAGTAATTAGCTAAGCTACAAACAACAGAGAACGATAGAAATCTCTCTGCATTATCACTACATTAGATCTGAGTTCTTGTACAATAGCAGTTAAATCTATAAACTTGTTTAGCTTCATGCATTCTTTAAGAAAAATCTTGCTGCTTGAGAATTGCAGCAGTTAACTGCCACTCTAAACACTGCAATAAGACTCATTGAACTAAGATGTGCATTTACAATTTATTATTCCTGTATAGGATTGCTCTGTAATTTGAATAATTGCAATTTGTCAATAGTGAGTAACCGGGATCATTTTCAGGCAGATTTCTCCATATTGGCTGAGTAGTCATGGTATATTTCATATCCTATAATATCTTAGGCTATATAAAGATGCCTTGCTGAGAGATGTGGGAAGGGTTAGTCCAGAATGCCTCTTGTGGGAAATTAACTACGTTTGTGGCCCATAGGGGCTTGTCCCAGGTTGATGTGTTCTAGACCTCTCTCTGGCATTTAAATTATGGTTGCAGTATAGGTGTGTTTAATTATTCCCGGTAGATGTGTTTCAAGTATCTACATATTGCACAGTCCCCCTTTCCCCTGACCCTTCTCTGTCATCATCATTGCCTTTTTACCTGCCCCTTTTCTTTGTATTTAAATCTCTTTTGTTAATGTTCAGCACTGGTAAGTCACAATGGGCATTTGAACTAGTTCAGTATCAAGTTAGCAGTATAATCCCAAGTTCATCCATTTAAACTGTTGTGTAAGATAAGAATAAAAAATTCTTTTAAATATGTACTAATTGCATATTTACCAGAGGGAGGGAAAGGCAGACAAAAGGACTAAGGTTCGCTCCCACTCTATGCTCACTCTGCGATATCATATGGACATACCTGGCAGCTGTCCCAAAGGGGCAATATAGACAATCATGTCTCCCGTTTTGCCTGGGAAACTCACGTATTTTACCCCTCTTTCCTGCCGTGTTTCCGTAGATTTATATTCCCGGAAATGTTCCGTATTTGTCGCTCTGGCCAGTGGCGAGCCAATGGGCACATTCTGCGCTGGCTCCTCCAGATGCAAGGCAGTTTTGACCCCCTTCGGGCAAAGCACCGCCAGACCGACTGCCACCCCAACCATCATGGTATGCGTGAGTGGGGTTGGGCCAAGGGCCTGCCCTTAAAGCAGGGCCCCTCGGATCACGTGGCCTATTTTCTCTTCGGCTGGGGGGGGGGGGAGCCCGTTCTGCTCTGCTTACCAGGCCGGTTTGCAGCCGCCCATCACCCAACCTCCTCATTCTCTCATTGCGCCCACCCGCTCACCGTGCCCGGTGGGTCTTCTGCGACATTGCGCCGCCTCTCCCCCCCTCCGTTTCCCTCACAGTGGCTGGCGGGCTACCTGCGGCATCGTGCCACCTCTCCCCGCACCTCATTTGTCTCCTCTCCAGTAGGGTGGAATCACGCCACTTCCCCCCACCCCCGCGCCTCGTTTCTCTGCTCGCCAGCCATGCTTGTCAGCTAAATTGGAAAGTTTTAATTGATGATGAGGATGAGAAACAATTTGGAGCTTAAGTTGCATATATTTGGGTGATGGAAAATTTCCCTTATTTTCAATTCCAAAACTTGACAGGTCTGAGACAATCACACAAGCCAAAAGGAAAGCAAAATACAGTAATGCAGTTGAAAAAACTATAAAAATCCCTTGAGGCCAAACAAAATATAATGTATACTGGTACAAAAAGATAACATCAGGTAATCAAGAGATTAACTATCTAAAAACAGTGAGAAACAGCACAGATAGACAAATGGGTGCCACTTGTTCTTTGTGAAAGACATAAGTACGAGATGATATATGTGTCACCATCTGCATCCATTAATTGTTAAATTTGTTCAATATAAATTGCTCCCAAACAGATAGTACATAGTAGACAACAGTGAAAAGGAAGTGCTGTACATTTTTAAAGGTGGTGCTCATTTTAAATAAATTATTAGATTGTTAAATCAAAATGAACAGAAGCCCTGAAGGACCGTGTATGCCTTGTGAATTTACAGGAATCAAGTCTTGTGACAGATGCTGACCTGTATCCATTCACACTCTTTTTCTAAAACCAGGGAAGATGCTTGCATCTTCCCTTTGACTATGATACCATCCAAATGTCAGTGCATTTGTCTAAGATATTCTTATACGAGGTGACAAGGATACACAAGGAAACAGGATTCTTGAATTTGTATGTAAGAAGGAAGCCCGGCAGGTAATCACAACCATGCAATGTTTTGGAAAGCAGCATTTACTGAGATTCCCCCTAACTCATAACTTAGGGAAAGTAAGTGCCCTTCTCTTTTTCTCTTTTTCTCTTGATTGCAAGTAGTTTCTGTTGACAGTGCTATTAAAGCAGTTGCTCAGTGTATGTGGACAGCTAAGGAATGTAGTGTGCAGTTTCTGCAACAATGGCATATAAAATATAAAATATTTAATAAAATTCCTAATACTCATCTTAGAGCTGTGTGAAATGAACTGATTTGACATATAAAAAATCTTGTAATCATATATTTCAGCTAGATAGATAGATAGATAGATAGATAGATAGATAGATAGATAGATAGATAGATAGATATAGATATAGATACACACACACACACACACACACACACACACACACACACACACACATACATACAGTACTGTGCAAAAAATTAGACGGGTGTGAAAGAACGCTGTAAAGAAAGAATGCTTTCAAAAATCTTTGCCTGGGAGAGACCTTGTTGATTCAGTATAAATACCGTGTGTCTTGTTGCTGTGCTCAGTCTTGCCATGACATGAAACTGTTTTTCACAACCTCACCTTGGTAGCAGAGTTTGGCTGTTCCTTGCCCAGTTTTAAGCCTACTACATAGCTGTTTCTGTTTCAGTTCATGACTGGGTTTCGACCTACGAGTGACATTGATGATCAGTAGCACCAGTTTGGTATAATTGGTTGATCATACACCTGACTATAATCCTACAAAATCCCTGACTTTCTGCAAGTGTACCTTTAAGAATAGATGCTTGTTTGAAGGCCAAAGGTACTAACACCAAATATTGATTTGATTTAGATTTTTCTTTTGTTCACTCACTTTACATTTTGTAAATTGATACAAATAAACAATCATTATTTATATTCCTAAAAGCATTCTTTGTTTACAGCATTCTTTCACACCTGCCTAAAACCTTTGCACATTACTGTATAGTATTCCAAATCTACGGAACTCAGTGGCTAGCTGAACCTGATGGGTTACTTACTTGACATATGGTACTGTGTTGTTGTTTTTGAAAACCTCAAAAAAAATCAAGTGGATCTGGAGGAGTTTAGAGTAGGGATGGGCAGCCCAGGTGGTGTTTAGAAGCCTCCAACACACAAGCAGCCAGTCACTTACCCTGTTCTGCACCTGCAAAGAGCTGAGCTTGAACACGGAAGCAGGCTCCGACATCATCTTTGTTCCTCCATGGTGCTGGCCAATCGGACAGGGAGGCGGGATGATGCCTATCCCTGTACAGCTCCTGATCGGCCAGCACCATGGAGGAGCAAAGATGATGATGAAGCCTGCTTCCGTGTTCAAGCTCAGCTCTTTGCAGGCGCAGAACAGGGTTACTGGCTGCTTGTGTGTCAGAAGCTTCTGAACACCACCTGGGCTCGCATGGGTCGTTTTGGAACCAGTAGGTTCCAAAATGAATTGCCCATCTCTAGTGGAGAGAATAGGATAAACTTAAAGAGCTGTGTTGAAAGATTAAATTGTTTTTGAATTTAGGATTCTCAAGCAGTTAGACCCTCTGAGATTCCCATTATGTACAGGGAGTATCTCCCAAGTATCAAATGTCAGTCCCAACTGCTTAATGAGGACTGAAACAATTATGATGAAATGCTAACAGCTGTCCTCAGCAGTAAAAGATATCTCACTTGCCTAGGGGCTTTGTGGTTTCTCATCCTTCATACAGAAGTATATAGCTATTGCATTACATGACTCCTAGATTGCCTAATGCAAAAAATACCCATATGTTCCTTCATATTAAGATTTTATTGTTAGCTGTTGCTACTTTTAGTAAGAGTTGTTTTTCATGCCTCATGGTTTATTTGCATTGAAAGAGGTTTGTAATATAATTGCTTTATTTTACAAGGTGCAGAGCATAACTGCAAACAAACATGAAAGGGGTTTGAATCTGGATGATATCCTCTAGGATTGAACCATAGCATCCAAAGTTTAGAGTCAATAATTTATTCCTCAAAACTCTTGAGTCAAGAGGAACTCTAATATTATACAGCTTTAGGGTTCAAGCTTCATCTAAATCAAAGATTGGCTACAAAGGTACAGTTTTCTATATTGCTATTAGCATTTTTGTATATTCAGTTTGCTGATCATGTATTTTTAAATATGAAAACCTCAGTCACAACTGTGGGGAGAATGAAGCTCTGAAGTTGAATCATTGTAAGAATGCCAAAGATGAAATTGCTAGGCTGGGCATACCATGAGCATTAGCTTTATAGATTGCTTTACAAATAGTTACTCTATTGGTTGATTCCTCTTTATGCTTGGCCACCTCCCTCCTCATCAAACAAATAATAACAATGTCTGATAAACACAGGTAGGGCTGCTTCACACAGGATTATACTCTTGAGCCCATATTATTGTCATGTATAATAGTGGGTATGTATAACTTGGCCGCTACAAATGTACATTTAAGTTAGGAGGAAATGGATTCAGTCATCATTTTTTATGTGAAGCTGTTGTGGTGATTTTTTTTTTTTTTTAGTTTGGAATTGCAGCTACAAATGTTTGGCTTCTGGACAGAAGGATTTTAAACATTTGGTCAAATCCTATTTCATGCAAATGATTGGAAAGCTTGTTTTCAAATCAGAAAATGGACACATTTGCAATATGGATTAGGAGGATGCAAGCCGTCTTTTACTGAATTATAAAACTACCACAGTACACATATAATATTTGGCATGCTGTTTCTTTGTCTCCTGTTGAATGATAATGTGAGGCATACAACGAAATCACAATTTATGACATGTTGGCTATAGTCTAGTAGCATCATCCCCTCTAATCCTTCCCTCCGTTCTGTGGTGACCAGAACCAAAATGGTCACAGCAGGTGCATGGGGGAAGAAAAGCCCTGCGTGGAGGGGAGCAGAGTTGTGCACATGCGTGCACTTTTAAATGGGGCCTTGTCCAGTAGTGAGACACAGCTAGAATAGGCCCATTGAATCAACGGCACTTACATGTTGATTCACTAAATCCCACTGAGTCAATAGGTGTACTCTAGTTGTGACTTCGGTTTTCAATTTTGTTCTCACTTTGAAAGTTAACATATAAAAAGGCAGCTGTGTGTGTGTGTGTGTTGTGTCGTTACAGTCGTGACCGACTCTTCGTGACTCCATGTCCATGGAGTTTTCTTGGCAGGAATACTGGAGTGGTTTGCCAGTCCCTACTCCAGGTGCCTACAGCACCTGGTATTCCCTGGTGGTCTCCCATCCAAGTACTAACCAGGGCCGACCCTGCTTAGCTTCCGAAATCAGGCGAGATGATATGCTTAGGGCATCTAGGCCACTAAAAAAAGGCAGCTACTCATCTATAAAATAAACTATATCCCAGCTGCTCCTTTCTCTGCCAAACCTTTGGAAGAGCTCAGAGAGAAATCACGGACATAGCTTGTGACAACACAATCACAGTTATACAAGTGCAGCAAACCATTGAATATGCCCTGTCTAATTCTCTTGTTTGCTCTTTGCAGACAGATGGTATTATGAAGCATGCATGCTCACTGGATTTTTTTGGTTTGCAATGAACCACAGCATAAGGGAGTAGAAAATGCCAAACTACAGAAATCTGTTTGCCTTAGTTTTCAGAAGCTGGACTTAGCAGAACAAAATGTAGTGACAAATTTGGTCATGTTAAAAATGCAATCCAAACAGCATTATTTGTAACAACTTACTTAGTCATTGTTCTAAAATAAAGGGTTTTAAACCAAACTTTACCTTTCTGAAACGGCAGATCATTTTCTCTAAGTCTTAATGAACTTTCTTCAAAAAGTAATGTTATTTAAAGTAACTTACACTGCTCCAGTTTTATTCTGATATCTGAAGAAGTCTCATTGAACCTCACTTAAAATTATTCCTTGGGTTCTCTGAGGCAATTTATACCCTTTTACTTCTTTCAGGACAAAATTCAGACACTTTGCGTAATGTGTCAAAATTCCTAGCAGCTGCTATTAAAATCCAGGAGTGGAAGGTTTTAATAAAATAAGTGTAGACCCTTAATTATCAGTAGGATTTTTCCTCTTCTTTCTTCTCTCTTTCCTTCTTTTTCCCTTTTTAAATTAAGATGTGAGTGAGAGATGTTTTCTATTTCTTTTGGGCTATTTTAACTTTGTTCCTACTTCTTATAGGAATGTGGTATCATGTAACTTGTCTTTATATAGAGTACTGTATTTGCATGTTGGTCTATGGCCGTATTAAAGATTCGTATTTGTATTCGTACTTACTACAGATGGGCACGAAATGATTTTTTTATTTTGTTTTTCATTTTTCATTTCGTCCCCTAATGAAACAAAAAACAAAGTGACCCATCAAGGGAAAAATGAAATGAAAAGGAAATTTTCCTTTTGTTCTGTTCCGTTTTTCGTTTTCCCATAGGAATGCATTGAAGCAATGTATTCCTATGGAAAAACGATTAGACGTGGGAAATGGCAGACTTTTTACACTTCTTTTTCCTGCCTGAAGCCCCGCACGCCAGCTGATTGGCGCTTGGGGTGGCAAAAAAAGTTGCACAAAAAAACAAAAAATGAAAAACAAAACAATTTTTTTTAAAAAAATTATTTCGTACAAAATGAACCCCCTCCCCAAATGATTAATGAAACAAACGAAACAGATTTTTCCCCATTTCGTGCCCATCTCTAGTACTTACATTGCAGAAAGTTAACGATAAATTTAATTCCAGCTTTTGGTTATACAGTACTTTCTTATTTCTTGATAGAGTGCTCAGAAATTGTTTGCCATTGCCTTCTT
>JAWVWN010003845.1:0-32503 GCA_037367305.1 Phrynocephalus vlangalii | reverse complement strand
TTAAAAAGGGGCCCAATAATTATTCAGGGTAAATCCTAAAAAAGACATTTTTGTTTTGGGCCCTTTTCAGGGATTTCCCAAAAAAGTTTTCCCCCCCTTCTGGGGCAAAATTTATGCCCTCCCTCCCCCAAAAAAAAATATTTTTCCCTTTTCCCGTTAAAGCAAAACCGGGTAAATTAATTTAAAAGGGTTCCTACCCCTTTATTGAAAGGGCCCCCATCCCAAAATTTGCCTTAAAGTTTAAACAAAAACTGTTTTTCCTAAAAAAATAGCCTTTAAATCCCATTTTCTTTTTTGCCCGGAAACCCCTTTAAAAACCCCTTTGCGTTAGAAAAAATTTGAGAGATCGGATTTTTTTAGTTATTTATCCTTAAAATGTGTACAAAAAAATTTTCGGGTTTTAACCAACTGCATTTTAAATAAATTTAAAAAAGAAAATTAAAAAACAATTTCATTTCATTCAAGGGAAGGGGGAATTTTTTAAAAATTTATTTTCGTAAATGTTTTGAATTTTTTTTACTCAAAAACCTTGAAAAAAAAAAATTGAACAGTTGACTTTAAATTAAAAAAAAAAAATTATAAGAATTTTTTTTTTCCCCAAATGGAGAAATTTTTTCCCAATTTTTTGAAAAGGTTTTGGGTTTTTCTTTTTTGGGAAAATTGGGAAAAACCCCCAAAGGGGTTTTGGTTGAAAAAAATTTTTTAAAAAAAATGCGCAGAAGTGGGGGGGATTTTCCAATTTTGGGAGAATTGGATGAAAAAAAGGTTTTTGGGAAAAATTAAAAATTTTCAGAGAATTCTTTTCAAAGTTCAATAAAACCCCCAAATAGGAAAAAAAATTAAAAGTTGTTCCTTTATTGCGTTCATTTCGGAAATTTTAAAAATGAAAAAAAGGGATTTCAGGTGTTATTGGGTTTGGTTTGAAATGGCGTTTGGAAATAAAGAAATTTTTTAATTGGTTTTTGTTTTAAAATTTTTTGGCGTGTGGAGATTCGGGTTTTTTTTTTTTGGTTTTTTTGGGAAGGGGGTTGGAAAGGAAAAGGGCAAAGGCCTTTTTGGGAAAAGGGGAAAAGGCAAGCAAAAATGGAAAGCGGGGGGGGGGGGGAAAAAATTGGGGTTTGGGTTTTGTTTTGCCAGAAAGGGCCCAAAGGTTTTTTAAAGCCGGGGGGAAAACTTGTTTTTTTTAAAATTTGGGGGGGCTTTTATTTTTTGGTTTGGGGTGAAAAAAAAGCCCTTAAAAGCTTTGAAGGGGTTTTTTTTTCCCTTTTTTTGTTTTCCCTTTCTTTGCGTGTTTTTTCTTGAAAATTTTTGGGGTTTTTTTTTTCGGCGGGAGTGGGGGGGGAAAAATTTTTCCCCGGGGGGGGGAAAAAATTTTTTGCGTGGGGAAATGGGCCCCCGGGGAAGGGGGCTTTTGGCCCCCGGGGGTGCCCCAAAAACGAAAAAAAAAAGAAAGAACCCCCGTAGGTTTTGAAACCCCAAAAAAAAAAAAAAGCCCCAAAAAAAAATGGGGGGGGGGTTTTGGTTTTTGGGGGGGGGGGGGGGGGGGGAAATACCTCAAAAAATTTGGAAGGTGGAAAGAAAACCGGGGGAGGCCGAAAATTTTTTTTTAAAGGTGGTTTTTTTGGGGGGGGGTTTTTTTTTTTTATTTTTTTTGGGGTTTTTGGGATTTTTTTTTTTAAAAAATTTTGAAGGAACTTAAATAAACTTTGTTAAAACTTTTCTTGAATAAAAAGAGGTTGGGGTGAAAATTAAAAAAAAAAAACAATTTGGTTTTCCACATGGGTGAAAAAATAAAAAAAATTTCGGGTTTAAACCAAGCCCCCAAACCCGGATGACCCCCAAAATGGGGGGGTAAAAATTCCAAAGGGGTTTTTTTAAAATTTCAGGGAGGGTCCATTTTCTTAAGGTTTGGGGGGGCGGGTTTTTAAGGGCCCATTAAAAAAAGAGTAAGGGAGGTTTTTTCCCTTATATTTTTAATTTTCCAGTTTTGGCACATTAAGGGGGGTTCTCTTCCCCCTTTGGATGCTGCCGGGGGTTTTTCCCCCCAAAAACAAAAGGGGTCCCCCAAAAAATTTAAACTGTTTAAAGGTTGCGGTTGGAAAGGTTGAAATTTTAGGGCGGCGGAAAGGGAAAAGCTTCCCCAAAGAGAAGACCATCCCCCAAACCCAAAAAAGGTGGGGGTTTTTTTACCCCACTAAAAAAGTTTTCCTTCCCCTTTGAAAAAATATAAGGTACTTTAATTTAAACGGAAAGTGTTTTTTGTCCTTGTCAAAAAGGAGAATAATTGGGTTTTTCATTAAATTATACCCAGTTGATTAAACCCCCTACCCGGTCCTTTTTAACTTATTCCCCCGGGAATTTCATTTCTTTTCCATTTTTTCCCCGGGGTTTTTAATTTTTCCCAGAACCCCCCCCTTTAAAAATTTCCAATTATTTTTCTGGGCTCTTCGCAAACCCTTTGCTTTTTTCCCCTTGGGGGGGCCCGGGGAAAACCCCCTTGTTCCTTTAAAAAGGACCCCCCCCCATTTAAAAATCCCCAGGTGGCTTAAACCCCCTAAAAAAATTAAAAATTTGGGTTTTTTTTTGTCCTTTTTTCCTAAAGCGGATGCCAATTTTTTTGATGTTTTTAAAACCCCAAAAATTCTCCCTGTTTCCCAAATGGGGCGGGGGTTGTGGCCAAATTTTAGGCAATTTACAAGCCTCCCAAAGGTTTTTCCCTTTTGTTAAGGTTAGGGAGCTCAGGGCCCGAATTGAGGGTCTTGAATTTGGAGGGCCCAAAAAAAAAGGGTAGGGGCCCCTTCAAAAACAGGGAAAAAAATAAGAGCCTGTTTTTAAGGGTGGGTTTTAAAAGGGAGTATGCAGCCAAAGTAAAAATTAAAAAGTGTAAAGTTTAAATTTTCTAGTTAAAATTTGTTTGGGTTTTTGCATACAAGCCCTTGGGGGCGTGTTAATTTTCAGCCCCCCAGCCCTTTATAAGGAAAATTCCCCCCTTTTGGGGGAAAAAGAAACCGGAAATTTTTTTGGGGTGGCCCCCAATGGGGGGTTTTTTGGGGGGGCACTACTGTTCAATAAAAATAACTTTTTTAAAATCCCCCCCCAACCCCCATAACCCCCCCTTGGGTTTAAAAAAGGTTTTTTTCAGAATTTTTAAAAAAATTTTAAAATATTCCTGGGGTTTGGGGCCCTCCCCTTTGGTTTTTTTTTGTCTTTTCCTTTCCCTTTCTGTTGGGCCTTTTTTCTCAAAAAAACCCCTTTTTCCCTTTTTCACCCCTTTCCCCTTTACCTCACACCTTTTTTTTTAAAACCCGGGCCCACTTCTTAACTTTTTTGTTTTTTTTTCCCGTTTCCCTTTTTCCTAAAAGGAAAACTATGGATTTTACCCCTTTTTTTTACCCTTTTTTTAATTTAAAGGATGCGTGGTTTCAAACACGAAGAAGGATTTTTTTTTTTCCTAAAACCCCTCTTAAATTGCTCCATTTTTTCTTTTGCCTTGGGAAAACCCGTAACTAAATGCGGTAAGAATTTAAAACGGGACCTTTGATGTTTTTTTAAATCTTTTTGTGATTTTTAAAGAGTTCCCTTAATTTTTCCCAAAAAAAAGAAATTAAACCGGGTTGTAATTTTAAAAACAAAAAGATTTTTTAACTTTTTTCCTGAAAATTTTTGCCTACAAAAGCTTGTCATAATTTTTTCGCCTTTTAATAAAAAGAGTTTTAAACACCCAAAATTTTTGAAAAAATTGGAAAGGGTTTTGGAATAACCCCTTTTTCATGGGGGTTTTAGGGGAAATACTGAATTTTTCTGAAAATTTTTGGGTTTTCCAAACCCAAAAAAAACCAAATTTTAATTTGTTCCCTTTCAAAATTTTTTATTCCCGGGGGTTAATAAGAAATTTCCTTTTGGGGTTTGGTTTCCCTGCCCATCACAATATGTTTAAAGGGTGGGGTTTTTTTTTTAAAAAAATTTTTTTTTTCTATTCTTTAAACCTAAATTTGGAAATGTGTTTTTAGTATTGATTTTTGTGAGGGTTTTCCCCCCCCCACTCCCCCCCCCCAAATGGTTACCATTCTGAAAAAAGACGGGCTTCACACCCAAATTTCCCCTTTCTTTTTTTTTAAAAAAAATTTTAAAAGAAAAAGGGATTTTCTGAGGGTTTTGATGTAAACCCCCTTTACCTACCCCCCTTGGGAGAAGGGGGTGGTGCCCCAACCCATTTTACACCCTTTTTCAAAATTTTTTTTTTTCCCCTTTTTTTTTTTTTCTTTTTAATTAAAACAGCCCCCTTCCCCCAAAAATCCCCAAAAATTTTTTTCCCCCTTTGAAAATTGTCAGGCCGATGGTCACATGGGGCCCAAAAAGGTTTTAACTGGGTTTACTATTTTGTAAATGCAAAAAATTATTTTTGACAGTTCCCGGATTTTCCCCGGCCAAAAAAGAAAAGGGGATTGGGGGAACTGTAGTCCAAAAAAAAAAAAAAATTCAAAAATTTTGGGTTTATCTCCTAAAATTATTTTTCCCCATCCTGGAAAAGATGCACGTTACAAATGCTAAATTTCGGCCCATGATGGCTGAATTAACCATGAGGATTCAATTTGTTGTTCCCCCGGAAAAAAAAAAAATATTTAATGTCGCCCCAGTCCCAAAAAAAAAAAAAAAAATCAAGGGGGGGTTTGTTTTAATGCTATCTTTTTGGGGAAAATTATATCACGGGGGGAAAACCCGGTCAAAAATTTTACCCGGCACCCAAATTTTTTAGCATTTCAGTCGCAAAAAACCCTAATGCCCCAAAAAGAAAAAACCCCTTTTCGCAAACACAAAATTTCCGTATAGAGGAAGGATCTTCTTTTTTGTAACCAAAGGGAAAAATGTGTTACACGCCCGGGTTGAGTTGAAAGTCAAGGAAGAAGCTGCCAAATAAGAAATGTGGGTTTCCTAATAAAACAAGCAACCTTGACCCCCCCTTTTTTCCCCCCTAAAACCCAAAAATTTTTCCGAATCCCCCAAAAAATCTCACGTACTGAGAAAAAACTGTACAAAAAAGTTTCCCCCCGTCTAAAAAAAATCGGGCCCCTCAAGTTGAGGGAAAATTTATGGAAACCCCTTCCGGGTTTTTGGGCATGGAGCAAGGGAAAAAGGGGGTTACAAACCCCCTTCTTTTGTGGGTGCTCTGGGGTGTGAGGAAGCCTAAGAAACCCAAAGGTGGTCGTTTAAAAGGGCCCCAGGAGGGGGGGAAAACCCCCGGGTTTTTTTGCTTGTGTTTGGTGCCCCAAGCTCATTTAGCAAAAACAAGTTAAATGCCAAAAATTTTATGCTGTGGTGATATTTTTTTTTAAAAACCCAAAATTTTAAAAGGGTTTAAAAAAATTCTCGGCATTTTTTTATTTTTTAAAGTTCTTTATAGGCTTTGACTTACAAAAGGGTTTGGGGGGAGTTCGGGCATGAAAAAAGTAGCTTGTTTTTGTTCAGTCTTTTTTCAGTTGTGCCCGTTTTTTTTGTGCCCCCATGACCCAGAGTCCAGGATTCCCCATTCCCTCCCCCCCCGGGTTTGTAAAATTCATATTGGGCATCGAGCACCCCCAACCATTCTTTCCCTCCCGTCCTCTTTCCTTTTTCCCAAAATTTTCCCCAAACATGGGGTTTTTTTCCAAGGGTTTCCCCCTTCCCATGGGGGGAAAATTGGAGCCCCAGCTTAAAAATCTACCTTCCGGGAAACCATTCGGGGTATTTCTTTAAGGGATGGTTTGATCTTTCGCCGGGGATTCAAATTTCCCCACCCCCCGCTCAAAAGTTTAATTCGGGGGTTTCCCCCTTCTTTTTTCCCTTTCATTCCCCTAACATAGGAAAAAAACCAACTTTACTATCCTCCCTTATTTGGAAAAAATGATGCTTCTCTTTAGGTGTATCTTTTGCCATTGCTTTCCCCCCAAAAAAGCAGGCTTTTTTTTCGTTGCTGAGTCCCCCTGCATGATAAAGGGAGCCCAAAAAAAAAACCCTTCTTTTCCCTTTTTTCTTCCCCCCTTTATTTGCCAATGTATCTTATTTTTTTTTTTTTACTTCCCCCCTTTTTTTCCTCTCTTTTCACCCCATTAAAAGATTCTTTAATTCCTCGTCCTCTCTCTTTAGGGTATTTCTATCTGGGGTTGTTGATATTTCTTCTAAATCTTAATTCTTTTTTTGTTTCTCCAAACTGCCTTTTCTTTTATTACTCTACATTTAATTTAAAAGGAAAGGTAGTTATAGCCTTTCTCCCCTTTCCCATTTAAAACATCATTTTTCCTACCGTTTTTGGGGCTTTTTCCCCATAGATTTTTGGGGACAATAAGGGGGGTCGGGCATCCCACCCTTTAAGGCTTCCTATTTGTTGGGGCTAAAAGTAAAAGGGTTTTGGGGATGAATGAAGAAAGTAGTGTTTTTCGGGAAAAATTTCCCTTTTCCCTAATCCACATTTTTGGGGTTTTTATCTTACTTCCCTCCCCTTGAAATCCAGCTTTATTCTGGAAGTTTTCTTTCCACTTTTAAAGCCTGCCTTTAAATTTTAGATAACCTTTAGCGTGTGAAATTTTAGGGGGAATTTCAAATAAGGGGGATTTTTTGGGTTTTCCCCTTTTTGGGATTGGGGAAACCCCATCTTTTCCCCCGGCCCCTGCGGGGTTTTTTAAATTTGGGGCCCAACTATGCAAAAACCTTTACAGCATTCTTTTAAATTTTTTTAAAAGTTAATTAAAAACCTCCCCTCCCTCCCTTTTTTTTGAATGTTTTTAAAACCCCTTAATTACTTTCCAATTCTGGCTCCTCACAATACCCATCGGTTATCGGGGTCCCGTTTTTTATATAATTTTCTTAAATTTTCCTCCTTTTTTGATCTCTTTTTCTTATCCTACCTTTTTGTCCTTTTTTTATCCATCTTTGCACAAATGCCCCTTTAATATCTCCCCAAATTTTTGAAAAAGCTTTTTTTTTTTTTGTTTTTTTTTCCCTTTTCTTTGCCTGTTCATTCAAAAAGGGCCCCTTTTTTCTCCTTTTTTTATTCTTTGGAAGTCTGCATTCAATTTTTTTATGTTTTCCCTTTTTTTTTGATTTTGGGCCCCCCTTTCTCCCCGATTTTGGGGGTCGTTGGGCAACCCCTTCTTTCTTGCATTTTCTTTTTTTTTGGATAGTTTCTTGCCGCCCCCGTACAATGTTTTAACCTCCTCATGTTTTCGGGGTTCTGTCACCAAAATTTGTTCCTTGAACTATTTTTCATCCATTGATTTTAGGGATTTATTAGATTTTACCTATGGCCCAGTGGGTTTTCCCTTTTCTTTTATTTTGTTTAAGTTGAAAAAGGTGATAGAGCCACATCAGCCCCCGGTTTTTTTTGTGAGTTAATCCCCCCTCTTTGGGTCAGAAAATATCAATTATTCCGGGATTGTCCCTCGGTGATTCCATGTAATCACTTTTTGTTGTTGGAAAAATGTTTTCTTTTCCGTTTTCTTTACAAAACTAATTAGCTTTGCCCCTTTTATTTGGAACCAAGAAAAACTTCCCCCTTTTTCCCTTTTTCACTTGACCCCCCTTTCCTTCCAACCCCTTTGGGAAAAAACATTTTTTGGGGTCGGTTCTAAATTTTGTAAGTCTTATAAAATTGGTCAATCTCAATCTTCAGCCCGGGATTGGCAAAAATTGGGTTACTGTGATTTAAAGGCGCCTTGAAATGTATGAAACTTCTATCATTTTTGGGTTTTCCTCACTCTTTTCTCATTATTTTTATAGGGGTACTCATTTTTTTTTGGGATTTTGCCCAAAATTTTAAAGTGATTTATCGAAAAATTCCCCTTCCCCTATTTTAAATTACGGGAAACTCAAATTCAAGTTTTTTCTTCCCCCTTTAATTTACCCACCCCTTCCCTGGTTCATAATTACATTCCGGTCCATCATATTTTTTTGCAAAAATTGGGCTTTCCTTTTTCCCTTTCCAACGCTGCAGCTACTCCTTTTGTTTTCCCCCACTTCATTATCTGGGGCTATTTTATTTTCCTGTCTTTCATAGCATTTGGACATTTCACCAGGGGGTATCTTCCGCGTCTACTTTTACCCCCTTTTTTTTTACCATGGGAAAGTTTTGGGAGGGATACCGGGGGGTTGCCTTTTCCCCCCAAAGTCTTATACGGTATTGTCACCATTAATTAGCCTTCAATGATGAAACACAGTTTTGCTGTTTTTTTTTTACCCCCTGATCAAGGGAACAAAAATAAAGTCCCCTTTATAAAATTTTCCATTTAAATTTTTTAAAAATTTTTTTAACTATTTCCGGGTTTATCTCAAAATGGTTTAAAAATAAAAAGGGGGTTTCCCTTCTTTTTACCAGAGATTTCTCAAAATTGTTTTTTTTAAAATTTCTAAATTCCAATAAAGGGAATTTAACAAATGGTGAGAAAAACGGGAATGGAGGAATTGTTAATCTTTAAAGGGGCTTGCATGAGGGGCTAAAAAAAATCATAGCTTAAAAAAAAGGTTTCCCAAAAAATTTGGGCCCCCTCTTTCCTAGGACTTTTTTTAAATAATTATTACAAAAATTTTTTTTTTGACGAAAATGATATTGCTTGTCAGTTTTAAAAAATTGCAAAAATATTCTGTGTGGGGATGTTGCTTTGTAAAAAGGGTTAATTCAAAATCAAAACGGGAGATACTGGGGGGACAATATAATAATTTCCTGACATAAATTGGGTATTTTGGTTTTTATTTGGTTGTTAAAATTAGAAAAATTAGTTATTATACTAAAATAAAAATGTGTATAAATAATTTGTTTTTGGAAATTTAAAAAAGGGTTTCCAAAGAAAATATTGGGAAATGGACCTTTTTTCGGGGGTCCGGGGCTATGCAATTCCCAATTGGGGGGAATTGAATTTCCAAAACCTTTTGGAACCACAGCCCTTCTTTAAAACCACCAACGATCCCACACATTTTATTGTTATTTTATCATATAGACATAGAAACTCGAAAAACAATTTTGGGGGGTTGGGGAAGCTGTTAGTTTTTTGGAATAAAAAAAAAAAGGTTTGTGGACTGGGGGAACTAAAAAGGTTTTTGGGCACGCTTTTTGAAACTTAGCCTTTTTTGTAACTCAACCCCCGATTTTTTAACATAGAGCGCCCCCCCAAAAAAATGATACCTTTTTCAAAAAATAAAAAATTTTCATCATGAGTAACCGAAACTGGTCTGCAAAAAAAACCTTTAAAATCTTTTCCTTTCATACATCTATGTCAAAAATTATGTTTCACACCTTGATGTGACTTTTTCTTATGATGTGATCCTTAAGAAAAAACGATTGTATCATGTTCCTGTGTTCAGGGACATTCTTGGTTTACACTATGTAAAAATTTATTAAAAATTTTTAATCAATTAAAAAATTTTTAAGTAATTAATTTTGCTGCACAAATCAAGAACTTTTCAAAAATTTTTTGAGAGGGGGAACTTCTTCAACCCAATCGATTTGCCCTTTATAAAATTTAGTTTTCATATAGTAGGCAAAAAATTTTCTGGGGAAAAAGGTCCAAAAAAAATTACAATTTTATTTTTTCATTTACCCAAAAAAAATTGTAAACCCTTGTATTGTATCTTTTCAAGAAAACCTTTTTTTAAACAAAAAACTGGTTTTCCGGATCCCAGCAGAGGGGTTCAATGGGGAAACAATTGTAACCGTTTTCCTAACATTGGGTTTTTTTTTTTTTTATTCACAATGCCAATTTGTTTATTGGAAAAATTTTAACTTGAAGGATGGGGGCTAATAAACTTGTCTTCTCTCTTTTACTATGGTTTAGGGTTTTTAAATTTCTTTTAAGGGTCCATGGGGAAATATAAAACTTAGCCTTTGGTGGGTTTTATTCCTTTCTTTAGGTAAAAACCGTATTCAATTTTTCTGTGATTTATAAAAACCAACCTTTTTTAATTTTATGGCAACGTTCAATTTAAAATGTCATAAGATAGCTTTTTCTTTAAAACCCCCCCGAGAAAAAGAGCAAAATTTTTTTTTTCGTTGTTGCCTTACAATTTTTATTATATTTAAATACAAATTTCCCCCCCCTTACAAGAAAAAAGCGTTTTTTTGCAGGGGGCCCAGTTAGATAACTAAAATGCTTTTAAAAACCAAAAAAAGGTCCCCAAACTCTTTTTTATATTTTTAGTTACTTAGGGATAATTGCTATTTCATTTTTATTTTCAATTCTTTTGGTTGTCTTTTTAAAAAGGGAAGGGGCATGGCATGAGACTGAGATGGGGACGATTTTTAAAAATTTTTTGGTTTCGTTGTGGGCCCCGGTTCCCTTTTGGGTTTTCCCTTTTTCGCAAAAAATTAAAAAAAAAAGTCTTCGTTTTTTCGTTGTCGTTAGTTGGTTTTTGGGGGGGGGGGGCGGGGGCCTGGGGGCCCCCTTTTTGGGGGCCCCCTTGGCCCGCTCTAAAAAAATGGGGCCGGGGACCCTGGGTGCCCCTATCCCCCCCAGGAAGGGGGAAAACCCAAAACCCCCAACATGGGGGTCCCCTTTCACCTGCTCTGCTGAAAAAAGGATGCAATTTGCCATATGGGTATTCATACAGTTTGCAGGGCTGAACAGTAGAGTGACTGATACTCTTTTTCCCTACCAAAAAGGGGTTCGCCGCAGTCTCACACAAAGGGAAATTACTTGCGATGTTTCAATGCAACAAGTAGTCGGGTTAGGTTAAGGGGTTTTAGTGTAGGGTTAGGCTAGTGAGGGTTTATTTACGGGGGGCTATGGTTGCACCTTGGGTCCTCTCTGACCCACTAAGAGGACAGTCGGGGAGTATGGGTATGACAAAAGTAAAGGGTTGGGGTTGGGTTGGGGGGGCTTGGGGATTTTTTTGGGGGGTTTTTTTGGAAAATCCCAAATTTTTCTCCGGCCAGGGCTGCTTTGGGTTTGGGATGGCCCAAAATTTTAAAAAATGCCACTCCCACAGGGCGGGCCACTGGGCAGCCATTTCCAGGTGTAAAAAAAATTAAATAAAAAAAAAAAATCAAGGGAAGACAAGGGAGATGAAGACTTTTTGTTGCAAAAAAACCACTCACTGTGAAAAATCTGGCAGTTATATATTTTCGCGGTTTCTTTTGGGTTTTGTTTTTGGACACGGATTTAAAAAAAAACAATTTTTCTTCGCCCCCCCTTTTTTTGGGAATCCCCCCCGCACCGCAGGCAGGCGATTTGGTCGGGCCCGGGAGGGGGGGAGGGGGGACCCCCCTCCAAAACCACCCCCCCGGGTATGCCCTGCGCCCTAGCAAGCAGGCTTTTTTCCGCTGTTTTTTGTCAAGGGGGGGGGGGAGGGGGGGAGTTTTAAAGTTTTTTCCTGGCCTCGTCCTTGCTCCCTTAAGGCTGGGGGGCCCGGGGGGCCCCGGGGGACTGGGTTTTTTGGGGGCTGCGGGCGCGTCCTGGGGTAGTCCCCCAACCAACCGGGAGGGGGGGGGTGGAAGGGGACCTCCAAAAAAACCCCCCTTTGGTAGGTTCCAGGCACGGCACATTTTTCCCTTTTTTTTGGGGGGGAAACCGGGTTTTTTTTTTAAACTTTTAAAAATTTTTTTTCCTGTGCCCTCATCCGCATTACGCATGAAAGGGGACAGAAAACCCAAATCAACCAAAATTGTTCGTTCGTCGGTTCGGCTCAAAAGTCTGGGGGATAATTCCCGTTACCGTTTCCTTAGAGTAAGGGAAACCAATTAACGGAAACGGAAAGGGGAATACGCTAAGTCGTCCCACTCAAATACACTGAATCAGAAGAACTGTATATCCTTCATTTAATTTTTTTTTTTTTAAACATTAAAAAAATGGGCTTTGCAAAAGGACTTTTCATCCCTTTTATTTATTATTTATTTTTATCCGCCTTTTTTCTTAAAAGGGCCCCCAATGGCCACTGTCCTTTTTATTTTTACGCTAATAAAATTTAAATTACTGTAAAGATAGAGGAATTCAACATTCGACAACATTCTAAAAAAGGGAAATCCAAAAAAATATACCACAAAAAGGGGGTCAATCAGCCCTACTGAACAACATTTACCATATATCAAAAAAAGAGGGGGTTTTGGTTTTAAAGGCTTTTTTGGGGGGGGTTTTGATTTGTTTTTAAAACAAAAAATGTTCCCCTCTTGCGAAAAAAACATGAACCCTGTTCCCCTCTTTGGGCCCTTTAATACCCCAATTTTTAAAAAAAATCAAATAAAAATGGGGGGGGGGGTTTTTTTATATTAAACAAAAGGGGGCCCCTAACAATATCCCTCTGATCTCAGGGATATGCCCACAAACACAGGGGGTATTAGCTCCCCTCATAATAGGGTTTTGTGGCCCAAACCCAAAAAAAAAATGGTCACTTCTTGTGAGGGAATTAAGCCATCACGGGGAGGGGGGGTGCATGTGCCTCCCGAGGAACGTTGGATCCAGTTAAAAGGGGGTGAAACACTACTTTAAAAAGGCAATTTAAAAAGGGAAAAAATAACTTTTTTAAAAAACTGACACTTAATCCTCTATTTCATTATAATGCACATTAGGGTACCTCGTTATTTATTTTTTCTTCTTTTGGGTATCCATTTCAAATGAGGGGGGTTTTTTTTTTTACCTTCTTTTCTTCCACATATTCGGGGAATTTGACCTTGCTTTTCCTTGGTTTTCCCTGACAACTTTGTTAACTCAAACCTCTTTATTATTTACCTCAATGGAAGGGGAAAGTCTTTTAAAGCATTGATATAAAGTGTTAAAAAAAGATCTGGCTTATAAACTTTTTAATCTTCAGGATCCTATTCAAGCAAAGGAAAATTACATACTTTTTAAAATCTACATTTGTAACAGGAAACACTGGGTTTTAAAAAAGAGGGTTTTCTGTTTTTATTTTGTGTTTTACAAATACCTTTCTTACAATTTTAATAATCCAAACAACCCTTAAAAAGGTACTTTGCGCGAGAACTGCAAGCCAATTCAGATTTCAGCTTTTTCTTCCCCCAAATACCTATTCTTTCTTTACCTCTTCTAATTCTTCTACAGGGGAAATTCTAAATGGGGGAGTTTTTTTGGATTGGGGCCATGATGTATACTAAATTTCATTTTAAAAAGCCAAATATTCAATTTTTCACAACTTAAAGACACAAGAGGGTACCGTAACCACTTTGAATTTACATTGGTTTTGTCAACTTCAACTCACCCTGTATAAAAAAAACCCGGGCAATCTTCTTCCTCTGAAATGGGGAATATTTTTGGGGAGCATTTTTAAGGCCATTTTTGGGGTTTTGAATTGTGGATACAAACACAATATCTACTTTCACAAACTGGACTTTTTTTTTTAAAATTAATGTCAATCAATCTATTTTGGGGGGTCAAACAGGGGACTAAATGGTCATATAATGGCCTACAAATGGATTACTCGAGGGAAGGCCGCCCAGGGGGCTGGTTTTAAAGGGAAATCTTTTACTTTTTCATAATGCATGATTGTTTTCTTTTCCAAAAACTAATTCTTCTAGCTTAAACTTTGCAGGGACAAATACCAAAGTGGGTAATACAGGATGTTGTAAAAACAAGATTTTTACTGAGCGAAAACAACATAGGGAGGGGCTATGGGGTTTGGACTTTCAATGTCTCCAGGCCAATTTTCCCCTTTTAAAAAATGCTACAGTCCATTATGAACCGGCCCAAAGGGGGAATGTTTCCCCTTTTTGGGGAAAAAAGAAAAGTTGGGGCAATGCTTTTTTCTTGCAATTTGCCCTCAAACCCACAAAATGAATTTAAAAATAACCAAAACTAAAGCCGATTGGGGGGTATGGGGGGGGGGGGGCAAAAGTTCCCGGGGAAAGGAGCTTCAACTCACATCCATTTTCACCTCACATTCAACATTTCACATAAAATGCTTTTAAAGTTTGCCTTTTCCTCTGCAATTTCATTTTGCGCTTTTGTTTTTCCCCTTTTGGACTTTTTTGTTTTGATCTTAAAAAAAACCCTTTCATTTTTCAAAAGGGTCTAGATTACTCTTCGGGGTCATTTTCATCTTTATTTTACCTTTTTCCTTCTCCTTTTCCACCTGAAATTTCTCCTAAAATTCCCCAATATCATCTTTCCCTTTCCCTCAAAATCTGTTTTTTTGTTTCAATTCTTCCCTCCCCATTTGGGCCAAAGACTGCTAAATAAAGGAATATGGAAAAGGGCTTCAACTACAGGGGGCTTTGACAAGGGGCAAATGTTTACAATGAGTCAATCAAAACTAAAGTTCAATTGGGGGGCAACTAGGAAGTATCTACATACTGTTTTTACAGGGGAAACCCTCAAGAAGTCTCTGCCAAATAAATTTTGTTTGGTACATGCAAATGCCACACAACTCCAAACAAAACAGAAAACCCCCCTTTACCCACTTTAAATTTTTGATCTATCTGTCCCTTCCGTCAGTTCTGGGTGGGTTCACTGACTTTCCGGGGTTCTGGTGGTTTTTCTAACTAACTTTTTATCTCCGGTTGGTTTTCCTATTTAAAGGACTACTAGGGCTAACCCTTTCAAAATTCTGAAAAACAGGGGAAATCATTTTTGGGTGCTCAAGTAGATCATTTTGCAATCTCTCCTTTGCTGGGTCCCAAATGGGACACAATACAAATGAAGCTTCACCAAAAACACCCTTCTTCTACTGAAACTTTATTCCCGGGGTACCATCCATTACCAAAATATTAAAAAAGGGGTAATTTAAAAAAAAAGTATAAGAGAGAACTAAGACAAAACAAAAAAGCTCCCAAGAAGAAAAAAAAAAACAAGTTCAAGATCCACTGACCTAGCCCTTTTTTCTCCTCCTTTTCCAATATATAGGGAAATAAAAATAGCAAAAGCTTCTGATGAATACAAAAATAACAAGCTTTTTTAAATTTGTTTTCCACAAAAAATCCCCCTACCTAAAAATTCCCAAATCCAACCATGTTTACTTGGGACTGGTTTTTTAAAAAATGATAAGGACCGGCTTCTTTACTTTTTCTTAGAAATTACCCTGAAAAATTAGGGTGAATTTCATTGTTGCAAGGGGATTCATACAACCCAGTCTTTTAAATTAACATTACCTTTATTTCTATATTTAAAACAAATATAAGACCTTTTTCCTACCATGATTTGTGATCTTCCAGGAAGGTCTTCATCATAAAAAAAAATTTAAAATTTCTTTTCAAAATGACATTTTTATTCATGGGGTTTTATTCTCTTTTTACACAGGTTTTTCATGATAAAGGGGAAATTTAAAGCATATAATCATAATTAAGGGGGAGAAAAGCTTTTTTTTAAAAGAACAAAAAAACAAATGAAAGCAAATTAATTTAAAAACTGAACCCTGCTTTCATGAAAACGGCAAAAAAAAAACAATGTATTTCCACAAAAAAAAAACAAAAATCTCAAAAACCATGACCTAATTTTCACTTTAAAACTTTTCTCTGACATACCACATGAACAAGGGTTGGGACACATATTGTATCAACCCATTTTAAACAAAACCCTTTTTTATATAAAAAGCATGCTGGGGCTATAATTTTCTTATTTTCTATCAGAACCACTATTTTTAAGCAGCATAACTATGAACACCCTTAGCATATAAGTTCAAACCACAGATATATCACCTTTTGAAACGGACTATTTCCCCCTAAGATCTAAATAGTGGTGATACAATTTCAAGGCCTCCAATTTTTTTTAAGGGAAATATTATTTTAATTTAAATGTTGTTCTTCCTACAAAAACAAAAATTTTATTTTAGGGTTTTTGGAATAACAAAAATACAGAATGGAGAGAAATGAATTCATCTATGTTTGCTCATGTTAACAACTCATAAAATTAAAATAACAACAAGTATCTTGGGGCCTTTGACAAAAAAGTGGGAAAATGGAAAAAAACAACGCTTCCTTAAAGACATCATAGGGGCTTAAAACCTTCTGCTTTTCGATTACAAAGTTATATTTAAAAAATTATATCCTAAAATCCACTGGGAATCAAAACTGATGGAGAAAACAGCATGAACTATCTTGATTTCTCAATGGTTCTTCTTCATTTTTTTCAACATCTTCTTTTCCTATGAAGAAATATGAGCAACATTTTTTTCTCATCACCTTACATAACAGGTTCAAATCCTTAAGGCTAGTTGAATTGGGGGCTTTTGAGTTTTTTTAAAAAAAATACTACCTTCACTGAAACAGTAGGAAATTTTATTCAAAGTTAGAATAGCCATACGAAAAAAGAGCATAGAGCTCCTCTTTTTGCCAAAGAAGTTGATTTCTAGCTGAAATTCCCCTCTTCTACTGACTATTAAATGTAGAGGGAAAATTCTGCCCACCCTTTTTAAAACTGTCTTAAACCTTTGCCTATTTAACTTATATGCAGAGTTACATCATGCAAAGGCAGGACAGGAAGAAATCTACAAGCCGGAATTAAGAATTGCTGGAAAATATTCAACATACCTTCGGATACGCAGATGATATAACTCTGAGTAGCAGATTGTGAGAAATTTTAAAGTACCTTTTATGAGGGTGAAATGTTGATACAGGAGAGTGTGGAAATAAATGGGCTGAAGATTCAAGATAAAAAACAACTATGATCATGGGCCTCTGGTCCCACTCGCTTGGTGGCATCTAAAAGGAACATTAAATGATAAAATAAAATGTTTTTTATATCAGAACCATAGCATTAAAAAGTATAAACAATCTGGCATTTGAAATCTCGAATGGGCCACTGTTACCACTGTGACACGACATTGAGCCTTTTCGTATTACAGTTGTCTGCTTTTTACTGCGCTCACCAGGGGGGCATGTGTGAGGTTTGTGCTCACTGAGTGTGAAGATGCACTCAGAGCTGGTACGCTGTCCGCACACACCAAAAAGCCAAGACGATCAAGGCAGGGATGCGGGTGATTGTGAGAGAGATGGACGTGGACTGGGAGATGATGTTGTCGGCGACGGGAACGCCCCAACAACAGACAGGGCTGGTGTGAGCTGGTGGTGCAGGGGTGAGAAGATGGTTTGAGGGCATCTTGGTAAGGAACGAGGAGATGTGGAGAAAGGGGGAAGTATAAAAGGGTGGAAAGGCATGCGTGGAACGGGAGAGAGAAGGAGGAAAGAGGGATGGAAGATGCAGCGGAGGCACCCCCAGGAGTGGCAGGTATTTGTGTTTCAGGGGGGTGATGGGTCCCTGCAAGAGGGCCCTTCAGAGGGTTTTGTAGTTGGGCAGTATGGTAGGTCCTGTGGTGGACTGGGCCTACCCAACTTCCTCACTTGCATCATTGCTGTGGAACCTCCGTTGGGGCTCGGGGACCGCAACCGATGAACACCATCAAACGCCGAGAGGTTCATGAGGCTCCCAAGTCCCCTGAACTGACAGACTTAATGTGGGACAAAATGGACTTCACCTATGTATGTAGAAGACACTGGTTTTGAATTCGGTTTCCTGAAGAAAGTTGTGGTTTCATGTTCCTCAAGTGCCTGAGATATAAAATGTTCGTTGACTTTTCCAATCCTGTCTTCCAATCTTGAAGGGTCCCAATCAATACTGTGTGGCTTCATGAAGGCCAAAAAGGAGAACCAGTTTATACACTACAATACGTCCTTCTTTCATTTTCATTCTTGGATCAGAACTCTGGTAGCAAGTTATCTTTACAACACATTCAGTTATTCCTAGGTTACATAGTGACAACAATAACAACAGGAATAATGATTACCAATTCCTGCCAAACCATCAAAACAGGAGGCATCTGCCCAATCATAAGATGGAAGAAGCAGAACTATTATTCAAGGTAAAAATGGAACAAAAATGGTAAGCCTGGGGGAAATAAATAAGGAAGGTTAAAAAATGCAAGAAGCTTAAGAACTTGTGGAAACAGTAAAAGAGGCAAACATTTAAAACAATACAGCTAAAGGACTATCTGGGAATCAGCAAGGGGAAATAAAAGGGAGGGAATGCCACAAAGGATGCTTACAGGCTAAACTTAAAAGACACTTCTTAAATATGTATTAGATTCTGACAAGGACGACAACGAAGCAATAAAAAGGAGATTTCTAAATGCAGTAGTAAGATTACTTCTCCACACTTGCCCCCAAAATACAATATCATGTTAAGCCAAAATCACATATTGTCTATGGAATGAATACTTATTTGCTACTCTTGGATGGTAGAAGAATGATACCAGCAATGTAGATAAACCCATGAATATACGATTGTATTTAATCACAGAAAAAGCTTTTCTAAACACAAGCCAAATGAAAACATTCAGAACCCTCAGTGAAAACTTTCAAGTTAATGGCCTAATGAAATATTACTAATTAATCCTGGGGAGTTGCTCATCAGGCAGTGAGAAAGAAAGAGAGAGAGGAGAGAGAGAGGATGTTTTGTTCTCAAATATCAGAAGAGAAGATCCCCTAGGAATTATCTTGAAAAACAACAGGATTTAAAATGTATTTTCTGCACAGTGCCAATCTTCCACTTGAATGGTAAGACAAAAGACACTTTTGTATTAAATTCTTAACTAAACTTGCACTACCTATCTGTAAAATACGTATGTCTCGGTTTGTTTCTTTCATCTTCTGAAGAGTATATTTACAGAATGACTATATCCAGAAGGAAGTAAAATCAACAGTAGGCCACCACTGAATTGATTGATACATCCATGAGCTCATTTGATTCTGTGAAGTCAATTGGGGAAACAACACTAGCAACTTACTACTAGTTTAACACACCCTAATGAACCTCAATCATTCCATGTGAAACTGCAGTTGTGTTTGGATTTCTAAAAAAAACCAATATAAGTAAGTTATTAACTCCTCAGTTTCAACAAACATTTCCAATGCTGAGCATCACTGTGTTTATAAAAATCATACAATAACATATGTGAAATCTTAGTACTGTTAGACACCGTATTTTCACTCTATAGGCCCTGGTCACACGTACCTTTAAAAGCAGCTTAAATTACCAGATAAAACTGTGTCTAAAATGTCGTCCCAAGGCCACCGGGCTTTTTGAAAGAAAAAGAAAAAGAAAAACCCGGTATGACCCTTGAACCGACGGTTTTGTGTCCTCACCGAAGAGGTAGGGAAATTTTTGCTCGCTTTGAAAATCCAGCCTTTTAAGAGGCAGACACTTGTGGGGACCTCGCAGATGATCCAGGTTATTTTTCTTTCTTTTTTCTATAGCACCGACCGGCTGGTTCTGAGGCCGTTGGGCTTATGTTTTTTTTAAATTGTTTTCACACTTCGGAAGAAACAGGAAGCTCTATCCTGTCCTACACGTTTCATTTACCCCAGCCAAAGTGGGGTCCATTTTTTTCAAATGCTGCGCCACCTGCCTGGCCAAGGGGGCTGAACTGCACTTTAAAATAAAAAATAAAACAGCTTTTGACATGTTGATCTCCTGTCCCACTTATTCAATCACTGTCATGGGACGAAGAGGAAAAGCCGGACCTTCAGAAGATCAGGATAGAATCCAGGTTATAAGACACTTATCCCCGCTTCAACAGTAAGGAGAAATGTCTGCATGTTATTTATAGGGTGAATACACCCTGCCGGGAGCCTCCGAGCCCTGGCCTGCTGTGGACGGGCATCTGAGCAGGTGCTGGGTCCCAGTTCCAGCTGCAGCCCCAGCGGAAAGGCTTCCCCCATTCTGACTGTTAAAAAATTACGTTGTCTGATTGATTTTTCTAGAGAATGAAAATGAGTGCAACAGCCCTACCGGAGACCACAGATATGAAAAATGGCTAGAAAGTAACCAT
The DNA here is from genome assembly GCA_037367305.1 of Phrynocephalus vlangalii. Lineage (NCBI taxonomy): Eukaryota > Metazoa > Chordata > Lepidosauria > Squamata > Agamidae > Phrynocephalus > Phrynocephalus vlangalii. The sequence goes on along the minus strand of JAWVWN010003845.1, from coordinate 12,772 downwards.
ATACCATGATGGACCTTTGAGGCCACTGTCAAGAACAGGCAGATTGTGAATCCAGGGGGGAAGCTCTCTCCATTCAAGCCTGTCTGAGAGCAGCTCTATGGACATAATCGGTGGAGGTTACTCTCTAGACAGGGGTCCTCAAAGTTTGCAAACAATAAAAAGGCGGCGTCTCATCCACACCCCAGAACCCAGACAACATGGGGGCCGGACCCAAGTCCAAAATAAAGGGGGGCCAACATTGAACATAAAGGTGGGAGGGAGTGGGGGACCTTGCCGTAGCCTCCCACTCTTGGAATGCCCCACTAGCCCAGCATGCTGATCAGCATGCAGATCATCTGCGGTGGTAGTTGGGGGAGTTGGAGAAGCGACATTAGCCCACTGCTTTGAACTGCCTCTCAGCAACAGAAGCAGCTGCGAGGATGGCTTGTTCGCAAAGCAGGGGGATTGGTGGGGGGTGGCAATAGGTCCTGGGGCCGGAATCAGGACCTTGGGGGGCCGCATATCTGGCAACGGGGCCTTAGGTTGAGGAACATGCTCTAGAACCGTTTCTCATCTCTATAGTCTCCGGGTAGGATTGTTTTATCACCCTTTGCTATTCTATGCCTATAATACATATCATGCAAGGAGCTTTTTAAACAAATGGCTGGGCCTGCCCCCTGGGTCCGGAGCGCTCAGCAAAGGCGGAGGTTCCCAGCATGGGACCCGGGTATTCAAACTCTCCGGGCCTCCCTAGAGCAGCATGGTGGAGAGTAAAATGGGATGGGAGATGAACACCAGGGCACAGTATGCATGTGAATTTTTTTCACACATGCATACCTCTAAATTAGGTGAGTCTCATGGTCCGTGTGTCTTATAGACGTGATAAATATGGTTACATTATTAGGTGATCAATTAAGGCAGGATTGGCCAAAGGGTTTTCTACGGCCTGATGTGAGAAACTAAAATGATATTCTTACCAATTCCATGCACAGAAGCCAGAAGTCATCTTTATTTTAACACCTACTGTGGGGCTGTTGTCCTCTGGTGGCAATCTGAGGAAACGATAGGTTAAACAAGTGGCATATACAGTTCTCAAAGAAAGATAACGATTAGTGGTGGATCAGATGAAGCCTTTCAATGCTGCCGTTTTAGTACTGTGAGGATGATCAGAGATGATAGCGTGTTTTGAGTGAGGGGTACAGGAAGCCATTCATGTTAGTATTGAAAACCTCTTCTTCAACAGAGGTGGGCTCAGACACAGTCTATCTGCCACTTTTAATGGCTGTGATTTCAATAATCCCAGACAAATCATAATGTAATTTCACCTCTCCACCACGCAAGGTCATGGCTAAACTCATACTTTATGGGTGTCATTGGGAAGGTGTTTAAAGGTGGGAACTTTGACCATCTTAGGCCATTGTTCAAACCTAATGAGCCTATTGAGACAACTGTCACCTAACAAGGTATTCAGGCCATTTTCCATCTTATGGGTCTATAGCCTATTTCAGCCCAGGCGTGACCTGAGGTCAAGTGAACAATAAAATGGAGGAGTCGCAACTAGCTTTCCTCAGACTGACGACGCTGTTTGGTTGGGGCAGTGAAAACATTTCAAAACTTCAAGAAATTAAGTCCAGTTTGCCATGACTCAACTTTCAGATAATTTGGGTCATTTTGTAACATTATTAAAGCAGGGATGGGAACCCTTTAGAAACTGGAATTGGTCTGAATGGAAAACCATTGCCATGGATCCAGACCAGGACCCTAAAAATTTGGCTGCTGACAGACATCATTAGATGGAGCACCAACAAATACATGTACCATATGCTATTGATTCTATAGCAGCATGTTTCTATTCATGATTCAATACATTAAGTCCAAAGGCATGATCTTGTTTCTCTTTGGTTACTTAACTACGCTTCCAACACCTAGGGGGCCTATACAGCATTTTATGTTCATGCGGCGAACTGTCTTTACCAACAGCTTTACTCCAAGGCAGATTTCAGGAAACCCACACATCAAGAAAGACACTGCCCATGAGGAACGAAGGTATCTTTTATATTGCCACTGCTTATGGACGAATTAAAGACCTGATCAACACTTGCTGCATAAATATCAAGGCTGTTCAGATAAAGTGGTAGTCTTTTACTGCATGTCAGGCCAGGAACCCTTAATTTATAACAGCCCGGTTGTCAACATTCTTCCTGGCTGCAATTCTTTAGAAGGGCTGTTTCACTTGCAGTATGGTTTTTAAACAAAGCACGGGCTTTCGTTATCCTTTTTTCTTTGTCTCTCCACCCCCCCCCATTTTTTCTTTAGTTCATTTACTGATTGGCTCCAACTTTGTATTGGTCAATGGCCACCATTTAATATTTGATATGAACGTAATTAACTTTGATATTTTTTGAGGAAGACTCAAGGACTGGATTTACAAACTTGAGCCATTTTTACAAGTCATGCTTTTGAGTCCCTATTACAGTGGGCCCTCCATACTTGCTTCTCGCTGCATATACTATCCTCAGAGGCAGCATAGCCCTGCTTACATTTCGGGTGGACATGCTGCAGGTCTTGTCCATGCACCTGCTGCCCAGGATGTTAGGCCCGCACATGTATGCATGAGGCAGGGGGGGACAGCTCCAGAAAGGAGATTAGCCCTCTGTCTCTGTGAATGAGCATGCGCCCCCCCCCCCCCGCTTCCTCCTTCCAGGGCACACAAGTCTGCACATGCACCCAAGTCGGACTCACACTTGAGACTTGAACTGAAAACCGGCAATATCCGCTATACTAAGGTGTACCCATACAGTGGACTTGCAGAAGATCTAGGTTTAAAACATGTAACATTTTCTGCCAGCAATGTTTGCCGTATCTGTCACGTGAATTTAACAAATAAATGTAGGTTCTTAGACTTATGTATTGTCAGGGAAGGTAATGTCAGATTAGGATACTCCTGGACTAGGTAAGAAACGAGGTACATCTTTCTCAACAAGGACTGCTAGCAAGATATGGCTTGCATCGGGTCAAGGAATGGGAAAGAATGTGTTTGACACAGCAATGAAGGAACTTCATTCAATGTGGGCTTTAAGCTGAATTGAAGGGGCGGGAGGGGAGATGCAAGCACAGATTTAAAGGGCAGATGAAGCCCTATTGACAATAAGAGCATGGACAAATGTTCAATTGAAGGTAAATATATAATATTGGACATTAACACAATAAATATTCATAAAATGTACAAAAAGCCAACAAATCACACAAAATCTGCTGTCTGTATACAAATGCCAAGAGTATGGGTGGGTAGGGGTGGGGGGCGACAGGAAGAAGTGGAAGTTTTTTGATCAGGAGGGCAATATGACTGGATAGAATAACTGAAATCGGTGGGGATGGACTTCCATGAACGGGGATAACAGCAACTGAGGATATAAATTTTTCAAAAGGACAGAGGAGAATAGAAAGGGAGGTGAGAGTTTGCAGTAGTATATATAAAAAATGGTATATGTGTCAGGAAGAACTTCCTGTTAGAGCAGTATAGGCAATAGAATGACAATTACCTTGATAAGGTGTGAGGGCTCCAGCACCGGAGGCATCATCAGAAAATCTGGACCAACCTTCTGGCAGATATCTTTGATTTGTATTTCATGCAGGGAGCAGGGGGTTGGGCATGCTAGCCTTGTAGGCCCCTTCCAACGTCACTATTCTTGATTCTATTCTATGAGTCTTATATTCCAGTTGTTAAAGGTAGTCCAAAATAACAAATATTATTTTTTAAAAAGAGTCAAACTTGGAGAAAGTTGAACAGAAATAAAATGGAGATATTAAATTAGATGAGAAACATGTAGAACTTCTTCAGTTAATACAAGAGATAAGAGAAAATTTAAAAATCATACTGAGTCATGTTGATCGGGAACACAATGTTATGAACAAACAAGCAATAAACACAACTCCACGCTGCTTTGGGCACTTGACATCAAAGATGATGGAAGGAGCGTCAGAAGCAGGTTTTATAGGAATGTATGTCTTTGGGCTCTTAGGTAAATTGGAATATACAACATTTTACATAAACCCTTTCTAGTATAAGCCATTTTATTGCCTAACCTTTAATGTGACATATTGCCGTTCTGTCCATAATTGTTTTTAAAATGTTGCATTTACCTCTCATTTGCATTGATTGCCTTCTGTGGACTTCAGATGTATTAAATGTTATAATTTGCCACATAAGTTCACCTACAGAGAAAGCTGGCAGGCTTATTTATTCTTCGCGTAAGTGAATTGCTCCTGCAGGATAATCCTTTATACTGTTTTCTGCTGTACTATCCAGATCAAAATAAAAAATTATCCTCCCATGCCACAAACACCTTTTACTTTTCAAAAACAAGCAAAAGCAAGTTCTCACTTCATAATTTAAGTAGGGCAGGTGTGTGGTCACAACAGCATCAACAACAACAAACTTTCACACAGGCCAAAAAAGAACTGGTCATATTAATAAATCTAATATTAAAATCAGCAGTATTATTCAGTGAAGTGATCTAGATGATTCAGATCTAAGAATTCTGGTTCGTCATTATAGAGAAGCAAATTGTTTTGCTGTTTAATTTATTAACAGGCAACATCCAATTGACATGAAGACATGCCAAAGTAACACAACTATCCATTGAGTACTATATAAAATAAAATAAATATATGCACCTGCCACCATTTGGCTCTTCCTGAGACAGCAATATTATCTTGAGCCATAAGTAGGGCTGGCTCTACTAGCGTGAGAAAGAGGTAAAGAACTAGAGGGAGTTGGGTTCTATGTACTACTTTTAACAAGGGCTCGCCCATCATCTTCACCTCCATCCCCATCGTTCAGTTTCAATTATTACGGTTATATGACCCAATTCTGTTAAAAACAAAAGGACAAAGAACAGGACAGCGATAGTACAAAAACATTAATGTCAGCACAGAATAACTACAACCCTCCCAAACGGTAACATATAGTCAGACTTGCCATAACATGGCCCTTCTTGGATTGCAGCTAAAAATTTTTTACGCAACCTGAGTTGTTATGTGAGAGTTCTGGATGCCGCTAAACAATATGCAACTCCAACCACTTATCTGAGTTCCTTGCAGACTATGGATCAAAGAGAGAATTCAGCATCCCATACCTGAGTTTCTCATAGTAGTTTCAGGTGTAGGAGGGACTTGTGACAGGACTCTGGGTACCCCAGTCCACCACGACAATGTCGTTCTTGTCGGGGGATCCATGGGCCTGCCGAAGTAAGGCAGAGGAGGTCCTGAGAACATTAATTTCTTTGCAAGGGTTGAATGCTCTGCAAGTGTTTTTTTTCGGGAGTTCTGAGTGTGGATAAGTATGATTGCAGGTATTCGTACCACTGGGATAGTTGCCTTATGCTGTGGGTGAACAAGTTCTAATTCGCCATCGAGGACAGTTTCTTGTCTTTCTATATCATGAAAGTACGTGTCTAAGATCGTGCAAGGCATGTTTGTTGGTCTAGTAGGTAAAGATGGAATCAAGGGGCAATTCCAATAGATTTAATTTTGCCTTGGATTATAGCAGTCCATCTTACTAGATATATGAGTCGGATCGCAAAATAGTAAAATATATCCAGTTGTTATGCCTGGGGGGTGTGAAAAGTGGATTCTAACCAGTATTTTAATGTCTGTATCCTTGCTCTCGTCTCAACATGCTCAAAGCCTTTTTTTAGATATAAATCTGACAGGCCTACACAGATGGGAACACCTTGGATTGGCGTAAAAAAGGTAGATTGTAACTTTTCTATCCCTGAGTTAAGAGCACTAATCCCAATTAGGTATTCCCATATAAAAGCAGTCGTGCCTCGTTTTTGCTTTACTAACTAGGGCTGCAGGAGATAATGTGATGGCCTCATTGATTAGAAAAACGAGTGATGGCTGGTCATACTATTTAGTTGCCTTGTTTCTGTGCATACCTCTCGTTGGGCAGTTCAAGTACAGTTATATGTGAATATTCAGTCCTAGGTATTTAAATTCTCTTTACTGGTCCAAGGTCATTGTTCTAAAGTTGACCAGCAGAATTTTTTTCCAGACCTTGGAGAATACCATTAATTTTTGTTTTTTGTATATTTACGTAGTTTGATGTTGTTGTCTCAATAATTTACAATGGCTGCCAAAAGTCTTTTTAAGCCAAGAGTTTGGGATAAGACTACGGCATCGTTCTGCGTATAATAATAGTTGAATCTGCTGATTACCAAGTTTAGGGGAAATGGCCTTCTACCGTCCTTAGGCGTATTCTAGATCGTTAATGTGACAAGAATAAAGAGTATGAGGAGCCAGCACAAGCCTTGCCTGAATCCCGATTACTCTGAATCTATTCTGTCAGTTCGGCTTGGTGCCTTAGCGAAATAGCAATTAGTATGGGGTATACGCTTTGAATAAGAAATAGCAATCTCTATCTCTTGACAGTATTTTTTCATTCGATTCCATAAGTAATAGTTTTATAGAAATTGTATCAAAGGTCCTTCAAGTCAAAAAAAAGCAGTGAAAGTCACTCCCCCCTCCAACTTCTATATTTTTCAAGCAGGTGGGCCAAGGGTTAGTCACTCATATAGTTTGTTCACTATTTGCCACGGAAACCATTTTGTTCTGGCCCTAGTATCTTTGTGGGATCCATCCATTTTGTTCAATTTATCTGTCCAGAGGCTTGCGTACTGCTTTCTGTGATGGATAAAAGGCTGATAGGGCGATAAATTTTCTGGTAGGTATGGGTTCCCTTTTTTTATGGATCGTACTACAACTGCTTTTGTCAAAGCTACAGGGATCCTCCCAGTTTTTTTCTATCAGAGTAATCAGGTGTTGATATGGGCAGGACCACAAGTCCTGAGTAGTATTTTAAAAGCTTCAGGGGGAAGTTCATCGAGACTGTTGATTTATTAAGCTTTCAGTTTACCAATTAAAGCTTTAATATCCTCTGCAATTACTGGGGGCCAAGTGGTAGGTCAGTTGATACTTAAGTCAGGAGAACATTTACAGGATCAGTTGGATCATAGAATATATTGGAGAAAATACTCCTCCCATATACTGGGCTGGTATCAGAAAACAAGCCGGTATTCATTATATTAGTTGTCATGATTCCGGTGACCAGGGTCCCGAATTGTTGCTGTTATTTGATCGACTGCATTAGCAGTAGGTCCACTCTTACCTTTTGCCACTTATGTTTCTTATAGGCTACCTAATGTAAGCTTATAATGCTTTTTTAGCCTCAAAATATTCATTTGGAAGTAATTCATTTGGTTCTTTCGATAAGACTGGTAAAAAGAATTGAGTTGATTTTTCAGAAGATAACATTCCCTGTCATATCATGGTTTGGTTTTGTGTGTTTAGGTCTCTTGTTTCGGCCTACTGATATCTGCTGATGTCTGTTGCATCTAATATGTTGTTAGCCTGTAGAAAGTCATTTCCCCATAATATTATTGCATCAGTCATGTTTGATGTATTAGATAATTTCTTTCCCCAGATTTGCTAGTTCTTCCAAAGTCCTATTTCCTTATCAAGTTGTTCTACCACCTTTTTTGTCCAAATTGGACTCACTGTAATGAAGAGTATTCCCTGGTTATATTATAGGAGCATTGGCAGAGGACTTAAGCAAGGGATTGGTTGCCTTTAATTTTAATGATCAGAGGAAAGTGGATCACTATCAGTACGCTCACCGACATGGAATTCAACAATTGACTTTCAGCAGTTGAGTTATGCTGACATAGTAATTACACTACTTCCTACAAGAGAAGAATGTATATTTGCCAGGAGAAAATATCCTGTGGTGAGGAACACATTTAAGATGAGTTACCAGCCCTAGAAGGAGTTTATGCAAAGCAAAGCCACCTTGCATTTGGTATGTTGATGGTCCCTAGTGTGTCTAGGGATAGCATGGGATAACGCTCTATCAGGGAGTCATTCATATTTTTCCAAAGGCCTGACATTGGGGACCATATCATCACTTCCCAGCCTTGCATTAAAGTCTCCTGCCAAGAAAAACTCAGCGAAGGATATTGGCTGCAAGCTCAAGTAAATTTTGTTTTAGGCTGCGTTTTTTCAAACACTGTCGATTAGCTCATAGTGTGCCGCGAGATGCGAGATGTTGCCTGGTGTTGCCGTGGGAAAATAATAAATTTTATTTCCCTCAAGCAGATGTAGGTGACGGTGGATGGGCGTGAAGCCCGGCGGGTCTCACTATGCTTCGTCCCGTTCGTTCCGCATTAATGTACGCCCCACACGCGGGTGAGCAGTGCGAGGAAGGAGGGCGTCGAGGGAGCGCCTGGCGGTTCGTGCCGCGTGGCGTGGAGGCCGCGGTAAGTTGAGAAGAAGAGATGGGGCCCCTCTCGCCGTCCTTCTGATCCCCCTGGCGCTGTCTCGGCTCTGCGCAGGGTGAAGGGCTCATTTTCTTCATCTAGCCCGACGGTGTGTGTGTGGGGGGGGCTCTTCTTGAGCTACAGCTGGGAGGCGAAGGCAGGCAGGCGGTGGGTAGCACCACCAGCCCCCCTTAATCCTCTACTACTCCACCACCAGAAGCAGACAGCAGCCGCCGCAACCTCCGGAGGAAAGCTCTCTCCTCTTGCTTCTTTCTATCTGTGTGTGTGTGTGTGTGTGTGTTGTGCTACCGCAGCGACGGTGGGGTAAAGTGGGAGCAAGACACGGCTTGCCGGCCGGCTTCCACTGTCATCGGTTAAGCTGCCTATCTCTCTCTATCGTTACCACACCACACAACACTCACCAAACACGCCCACCTCTTTCCTTTCCTTTCTCCGGCCGGGACTGCTTGGAGCACGTGAGTGAGGGTGAGGAGCTAGAGCGCGACGCCATGCACTGAATCACTTCCCAAACTGCTTCCCAGGCGTTGGATGTGGATGCGGCAGCGGTCCGTGCCACGAAGGCGAGCACCAGGCGGCGGTGGAGGGAGGAGGAGGAAGTGCACGAGGGGAAACGCTTGGGCGCCCGGTTGTGGGCTCCCCCCACCGCCCCCCACCCCACCAACTCACTCACACCCAATCCATCCCAGCTCTTGGCGCGCTTGGCGCAGAGGAAGAGACCCTACCGTCGGGGCTGAAACAGGAGGAAGGCGGGCACGAGACACGGGAGGGCGGCACTGCCGTCTGCAGCTGGAAAGAGCGCGCGAGGAAGGGGAAGCGAGAGAGAGATACCAGTTTCAATGCACCCCCTTTTCCACTAACCCCGGTGTTGTTGGCGCCAGGAAATGGGGGGGGTTGCCTTTGCCTCGTGGTCCTGGAGTAAGGGTATCAGGAGGGGGGGTTCACTCAACTGGTGGATGCGGTGTGTGTGTGTGTGTTGTGTGTGTGTGAGATGTGTGTGTTGGGGGCGGCAATGGGAGCGTGCCTCGTGTTTTTTTTCATGAATCAATGTGCTATGCCCAAAAAAGGTTGAAAAACACTGGGTTTTAGGGTGTTCCTATTGAGCTAGTTGTTTCCCTTTGTTATTTTGTGGGGTAGGTAAGGTACACTTCTGACTTACAAGTTGGTAGGGTCTTATGTTTTTAATTAGGAAGGCCATTGACAGCGGGGGACATGTAGGCAAGGGACACTAACTTAAGCGTCACCCTCTCTAGGTAGGCCCTCATGGGCCGCTAAGAGACATTGTGATATAACCATTCAAAATGATGTCCCCCTCATCACCATGTTTCTTGCAACAGGATTATATCAAACGCAAATAGTAACTTTTGGAAAATCAGTTATTCATAGCAGCCAACACCATTCCATCCCCACCCCCACCTTCTCCTCCACACACTGCTATCCATCCTCCTCCAGAAGCTCGCCGTTACACTGCTGCTTCCTATTGTCCAAGCAGCAATCCAGTAGCTAGCATAAAGATGGCTGGCACATCTTTACACAGAGCAAGCATTCTGTTGGCGGAAGGGCCTACAAACAGCACTTCCTTGCAAGGCAGGGGCACTCAGTGAGAAAGGAGAAGAAACACGATGGAGATTGGAGATTCCAAGCAACAGGACCAACAGGGGCGTAGGTGAGAAGCTACGGAAGGACAGATATAGAGAGGCAGGACAAAGTCCTACTATATTTCAATTTCCTATTCAGTATCTTCCTTTAAGTTTTAAAATGCAAAGTACATGTAAGAAACTCTAGGTTCAACAAAGACTATGGCTTATTCTGATGGGCATTTGTTCCCAGTGTGGGTTGCACTGTAAGGGAAAGGTTGGCTTACTATTTATTTACAGACTAAATTTGCCTCAGAGCACCCTAACATGTTCTTTTTGAGCTAGGCTTCTATTTTTTGGTGCAGTTGGTGGTGTCTAAGATTAGTGTGTGCCCAGTGTGTGCAATTGATGGGACAGACTGAAATCAAGCCTTGCCTGCTGTCAAAGCTGCAGGACTGCTTCCCATTTCAGTTTCTAGTGTTATTGAAGTCAACATAGATAAGCATGTCACTAAGGGTATGAGGCATACTGAATGCTTCCCCTACTCCTTTGACAGAAGGGTCAGGGCAGTGAGGTTTGTATGTTTGTTTTTTTGTTTTACGCTGACCATACCATTGCTATTACATGAATAGCCCCGTTGATTTATTTTTTTAAATTATTTGCCTTTCTGTAGAATGTTGAGCAAAAACTCATGGCTATGGGAAAAGTTTCTTGATTAACACTTCCACACAAAGGCAAAAAACAACAAACAATAATAATTTTAATCTAAATAATCCATTGAATCAGTGATGGCTTAGACAGAGGCCTAAATAAAATCACTTCCTCTGCCCTCACAGAGGAGGAAGGGAAGTGTTGAACAACAGCAGAAGGAAGCTAGGAGGATGACATGTCATTTGGACATGAGGATCACACCACGTGACATATCACTCCTTCCCCTCATCTCTGACAATGTCCCACCAATGCCAAGATGAGCAGTTGTAGATAGAACACTAAGCTAACAGCCTCAGAGATTTCTGGAGCTCTGAATAAGGGTTGCTGAATGCTTGGCTGACCACAGTTTTTGCATCAGGTCTTGAAGCCAGACAATTTTCCCACACACTTTGTGGGGGAAAAACAGAATCCGCATAAGTGCATAAATAATGGGTTATGCACACTTCCCCAAACATTTATGTTAGTTAATACTGTAATTAATATATTGCTCTTTCCCTTTTCTTTTCTGAAAGCATTTTATTTTTTAAAACCAAGATCAAGACATTACAAAATAAAATACTTAAACTCAATCTACGGAATAAGCAAGAGGTTTGAAGTTACTCTAACTTTAAAAAGCACACAAAGCTGAAGAATAATTAATGTAATAAATTGACCAGTGTTAGACATAAAGGTTGCCTCTATTTGTTTTGTGTGTGTGTGTGTTGGGTCGTTACAGTCGTGACCGACTCTCGTGACCCCATTGTCCATGGAGTTTTCTTGGCAGAATACTGGAGGGGTTGCCAGTTCCTACTACAGGCGCCTTACGCACATGGTATTCCCGGTGGGCACCCATCACCATAGTCTAACCAGGCCTGACCCTGCTTAGCTTCCAAAATCTGGCAAGATTGGATGTGCTTAGGGCATCTAGGCAGCTTGTTTATGTGGTAGTTATCAGCAGAAAGGCAGAGACAAAAAGACAGAGATAGAATTTCATCTAAAGAAAAGTAAGGGTGCTTGTTTTCAATCATTTTCACTATGAAACAACTCTAGAAAATATTTTCAAAATTATAAAAAAAAAAAAAAAAAAAGAAGATAAAAAGCAAACCTTTGTTTAGTACCTTAAAAATCTATTTAGTACTTACTAGCTTGATTTAAATATCTTTCCTAGGATATGGTAGCCAGATGGGCAGTAAAGAAGTCTAATACATACATAATAAATACTACATACATACTACATTACATACATACATACATACATAAATACATACATACATACATACATACATAGTCTAGGATGTTCAGGATGATTGCAATCAGTGAAACGTTTTCTGTCAAGAATTCTTCATGTAATTCATTTAACAGGAGTAATTATATTAATCTCTGTTGAACCAAAAATACTTTTCTGAGTCCTTCAAGGCTAGATATGGATTCAAAAGAGGAGGGTCTCTCTGTGCTAGACCTACTCCGTCATAGAATACCTCCACTGTCCACAAAGGTTGCTTCTGGAGATGTCCATGACCGGAGCAGGAAATGAAGTTCCTTCATACTAGCTGTTGGGAGGTGGAGTACTGTAACAATTTCTGAAAGGTTATTGTGGCCTACAATATACAGTGGTACCTTGTATAAAGGAATTATTTCATTCCAAATGAAATTATGTTAAGCAAATTTTCCTTTTATACAAATTCCCATAGGAATTGCATTGAAAATGGAGTAATCCCATTTTTATGTTGTACAGATTTTCCCCCAATAGGCAATTAGTTAAGCAAATTTCCTCAATGGAATCTTTTTTTGTTTGTACAGATTTTAATGTTAAGAACAACTGTTTAGTTATACAAGGATACACTTGTATTTCTACATCCATTTAGTCCAGTCTCTTGCTGTACTAAAGATTCCGTCAGTTATTACAGCAAAAATGGTGACTAAAATGGACCTTCAGTTATTACTTTGTATGAAGTAAATCCTGGATAACTTTGATTCAATTGACCTATTAGTGAACAATAATTTGTGCCATAAAATTAATTTTGAAAAAATAGTGACATAATCAATAAAAGCTAATCATGAAAGATCTTCAAACTGTTTGTATTTCAACAAGGACGAACCCTTTATTCACAGAGAAATGTCAAATAAAAAAATACTGTTTTGGTGTTAGAGGATTGTGTGTTATTTATTTATTGATTTATTTATTTATTT
>JAWVWN010003844.1:0-21967 GCA_037367305.1 Phrynocephalus vlangalii | reverse complement strand
TCTGTTTATTGCTTCCAGATAAAGGCAGCGAAATAGCGGGGAAAACACAGATCTATTTCTTATATTGATCTCTTCTGTTCTAATTGTGGTACCCTTTGTGACCACTAATTTGCTAGAGCCAACCATAAGTCTTGAAAAATTCCATTTTATGGACTATACAAATTAATTTGCTGGGAAGTGGGTTTTGCCCATAAAGGGAGCATGGGAAAGTATGTTGGTCAGAAAACTTAATATGGTGGTGTAGTTGAAATCAATACCACTTTTCCGTATGGTTGTCAGGTCAACAGCATTCTATTCCCACAGAGTTTGGGGTTCACCCTTGTGATGTCACATGCGTGGGTCCTTGTAACATTACAGAGACAGGGCAGGCAAGGTTTGTGGGGAATGATGAAACTGCTTTAGGGCTGGATATCTGTAGAAATAGTCCACAGGCCAATCAAAGTAAAAGTGCTCAGAATTTGGGCTAGTTCATAGAATCACAGAATAATTGTGTTGGAAGGGGCCTATAAGGCCATCGAGTTTAATTCTGTGCTCAACGGAGGGATCCAAATCAAAGCAGTATTAAGGAACGGTTGTCCAATTTTCTCTTAAGTGCCTCCAGTGTTCGCACTCACCATCTCATGAGATAATGGTTCCATTGTTGCACTGGCCTGACAGCTAGGTCGTTTTTCCTGACATTCAGGAACAATCAAATAAAGTCATCAGCCAGAACAGTTGCCAATATGTCTAAGGCTCATTTCTTAAGTGCCTGTACCTACTGCACAAATAACTCATGGGGACATTTTCTAGGCTTTGCATTGCTGTGGTCATTGAGCTTACCATGAACCCACAGAGAATTTTTTTTCTCCCTAAGGTTCTGCACTACTGCAGCCAAAAATGTTTGTGACCATGCCATCTGAAGCAAGCCAGGGAGTAGAGCACCAATCTTACAAATAGAGATGGGCACAGACTGCCAGTTTGGGGGTTTATGCTAGTTCGTCCCTCAAACAAACTGGTGTTTGACACTTCCCAGCCCTTCCTCCTCTGGCAAGTTCCCGCTCAGTGGCAGTGCCTGGAGGGTGCAGGACAGAGAAGTCAAGGCTTTGGGTGTCGCCCCTCCAAATAAAGACATACGGAAGCAGCCATTCTATCTTATACTCCACACCCCATCCTTGGAACATTCTTGCTCTATATGATACATATTATCGGCTCTGCCTGTATATTATTATTCTCCATTGTCCTTTTGTCTTTTGACTGTGGAAGGGCCAAACACTTCTGAGCTTTATTTTTAGGAACTCCTAAAAAGTCTATAGTGAGGGCACCTGGCGTATTTCCTACAGGAAGGTACCACTGTCAATAAAGCCCTGTTCCTTGCTGATGTCTTACCGGTTTCTCTTGGCGTAACACACAAAGGTTTGAGGCTTGAGAGGATCGACTAAGATTGGCAGCAGAACTTCAATGAAGGTGTTCTGGTGGGTAGCAAGGTCTCAAACAGTTTTTAAAAAAAACTATATTTTCTCCCATCAAGCTAGTAGCAAAGCTACTATTCTTGGCAACATACACAACAAACATAACAATAATACAAAATCATTAAAAACAATCAAAAAGGAAAGTAATCCAAATATTGGGACCATGATAACCATGGTCCTAGCATACAGTAAAACTGAGAGACATATTTAAATGGTGGACCAAGAGGGATATAGTATGTTACTTCAAGGGCAAGCCATGTTTAAGGCAAAACCTTCATTTCTTGGGTTAAAATCAAGTTTTTTGTTGTTCTGCATTGGTAGTGATAAACTGTAAGCCACAATAGAAGTGTTGATTAAATGACATACTTAAAATAAGACTGAAAAATATTGAGTGCAAACATAGTATATATGAGACTTTGCATTTTCTTGCTCTGGATGTTTGCCTACTGTTGCAACTAGAGATGGGAATGAATCAGAAAAAATATGTGTTTTTGATTCATGATTTTTCAAGGTCAATGAATAATAGCAAACAAATTTATGATTTTTTTTGACAGTCAACAAATCAATTCCTAAATTCATTTTTTCTTTAAAAACCTATATGTTGGCTTCCAAGGCACCCAGAGAACCAAACGTGCAAGAAGCTTAATCTGACGTTCTGTACAAGCCCTGCAAGGTTGGTGAAGTTTGGGTTTGGGGTGTATATGTTGTGTACTCACAAAGCGACCTCCAGGAAAGTGCCCCCCAACACCTAAAGACACCAAAATTGCAGAGATGCCTCCCACGACTGTCCGCCACAATACCTCTACAATCCTGGGTTTCAAACATCTGAGTTATATATCCACAGAATGGGGACCCTCTAGAAAAAAAGTCCTTTACCTGTTGAGCCGAACCCCACAGCTGCAAGTCGGATGCACACTCATTTCTCCTGGCTGCTGTCCCCATGTTGTTTCCACAGGACTGGTCTTAATTTAATTTCAGCCCTCCAGATGAGTTGGACCACAACTCCCAGAATTCCAAGCCTGTATTTCCAATGGCAAAGGACTGAGGGAGTTGTGGTCCAAAAGATCTGGAGGGCCGAAGTTTGGACAAGCCTGTCCTAGATGATTCGAGCTGAGTTGGGCACTGGGAAGGCCTTGTGCAGGGGTGCAAGTTTGTTATGGCCTCCAACTGCACTCAGGAGGAACTGGTGGGAACATGCAAGGCCCCCTCCTGTGACATTGTGTGTGATTTGGGCATTTGGTGGGAATGGTTGCTGAGCACCCATGTGGCATGGTCCACTATTACCCCCAGGATGGCCTCGGGGATGGAGCAGGACCCACAGTGCATAATACAGGCATGCATGGGTGTGGAATGAGAAGTTTCCTAAGAGCTACTGAGGGCCGGAGGCTCAGTGAATGGTCACTGAGCCATAACAAGCCTGACCTCTACTGGCATGATGGAGTGCAAAAGTCTGCTGCAAACTGTGGAGGGCTGGTGGCTCGATCAGTGGGCATAAGAACTTTAGTCCCGCCAAGCCTGACTTATATGGACAGTGACAGAGTGCACCCTTCCTCCTCAGGCTATGACATGTCTGCTGTGAGATGTTGAGAGTTGGCGGTGTGGTGATCAGGCAGCAGGGCATCTATGCCATCAAGCCCAAGTTGTTTGGGCCATATAGCATGCATCTCTCAGATTCGGGCCTCAGCCTGTTGGTGGATCTGCAGAGGGGGCTTCAGGTGGCCTTATGCAGCATGGAGAAGAGGCATGGCCACAGGTGAGCTTGTCCATGGCATTGGCGGGTAGTGCAGGGAACAGAGACATTAGGTGAGTCCCAAATGCTTGACTGCAAGGCCACACACACCCAAGGCTCTGCTGATCCTGAGAACACAGAGCCTGGGGCAAGGAGCCATTTGAAATCCAAGTGGGTCAGGGAGGTATTGTAGAGATGAGTCATGGGGCACTACCCAGAAAAAATCAGTGTCCCTGGGTTATGGGGGAGGCATCTTATAGCCTGAAAAATAAAAACATGATTAAAAAAATATCAATCCATATTAGTTGAGGGTATTTCATATGAATAATACAAATTTGTGAATTAGTAATTTTTGAATGAATTTTGACATTCATTTTTTTAATTTGTGTGCATCTCTAGTCACAACACCTTTGTCTACTCCTGAATTTATTTATTTATTTATTTATTTATTTATTTATTTATTTATTTATTTATTTATTGTCATTGGGGCATTTTTCTACCATATAATTCACTAGAATTCTCACAGAGGTTAGACAATATCAGACACTTGATTATGAAGTTGCTTTTGTCTGGGTTTCCTTTAATAATATGCATGTAGATTAAGCAAGGTGGTGTCAATCCCACTGTTAATTTAAAATGCTTAAAAGTAAAAGTGGGCTATAAATTCCTTTTATAAATACACATAACTTGATGTGAATAAAAGAAACACCAAAAAATTGGGTGGGTGTTGAACTGGTCGCAAAAAAACAAAAAAGCTAAGGTTTTAAATTTAAAACCCACACCACATTTTTTGCCCTCCCCTCTGCCCTGAACTAGCTCTTAACACTTAACATTTGATAAATATGTTTTGTTTTTGTTTTCTGGTTTGGAATTATTAAAGACAAAATTTTTTGTAAGGACCCCATTTTTAAAGTTTACAAGGCTTGGCGGGGTCCTTTTGGAGGCCCGTTGGCTGAAACCCAGTTTCTTTGTTATGAAAAAAGCCAAAACTTTTAGCTCTTTCTGGAGATGTTTTTGGATGCCATTTCTCTGAAGCAGGGCCCGGGGCTGTTTGGGGGGTTTAGCCTTTCACGCACGTTTAAGAAGAGGATATACCCCACTCAAATGAGAGGAGGAGACAAAATACTGCATGAACCCTACCCTGTGGCACAGTGGCTAAATGCCTGAAATGCAGGAAAAAACTGTGCTAAACAAAAGGGGTTCAACCCCAGGTAGCAGCGAGATTTACTTAAAAGTGTTATGGACCCGGTATATCAGCGAACACTTTTCTTTGAAATAACATGCCAATGTATTGTACACATGCAAAATTAAAAGTGATTTTGGAATTAAAACATAATTGCATTGTTTCTCTCTATAGTGGGTTTAACCAGGTGACTTCTGTGCTGCTGAGTCTGTTTTCTAGGAAAATTTGTGCTTTCAAAAAAGGGGGAAAGTAAAAAAGGGATTTTTATGGCTCTCTTAACATGGTTTTCCCAATTAAGAGGGGGGAAAAATTTCCTCAATCAGGTTAATGGTTTATTTTGAGTCACGAGGAAAGGCCTTTATGCTAGGATTTTTTTGGGAGGTGTCTCCTATCAGGTTTCCCTTACCCTTGCCCTCTTAGCAATGTTAGTCGCAGGGGAAACCCCTTTGTGGCAATCTGAGGTTTCTTTTCCAAGGGGGTTTTCTCCTCCTGTTCCAAATGCCATTGGGCATGCTCCTATCGTCTTGTAAAGTTTAAAGAAATTGGGGGGAAAAGGAAGAAGAATAAGTGTTTTTTTTTGTTTATTGCCTTTGGGGGTGTACAAGCATGGGAAAAAAAACAATTTTCATTCTCCCCAAGGCCACATCCATTGCCACTCCAAGCTCACAGCCCCGAGCAGTTCTATGGCTGTGAATGACACCACTTTTAGGGGCTTTTTTCCATTGTGCCCCCATGGGCCCGCCCCACTCACACAGAAGTTGGGCACATGACCCGCACTCCACAATACATGCCTTGTCCCCGGTAAAGGAAACCCACACTATGCCATAGGCCCGTGTTTGGGAAAACTATGGCATGGGTGCCAAAAAAAGGGGCATTGGAGCCCCTTTTTGTAGGCAAACCCAAAAATTGTCCCTTCAAAGTCACCCCTTTTTCAAATTTTAAAATGCTGTTTTGGCACTTTACGAAAAAAAAATTTGTGGGTTTTGAATCCGTTTGGGCACCTTGGTCACTAAAAGGTTCGCCATCACTGCCCCTAGTTCTGTCTCTGGCCATGCCAGAAATTTACTGTACATTTAGTGTCCCCGTTTAGATGGTCTTGTGGGCTCAACCCGCAGGTTTGGGAAGGCAGCTGCCCGAAAAAAATAATTTCTCAGTACCCGAATTGCAGGTTTGCAAATTTTCCCAAAAGGGGAGGGAGAAGGGACAAAATTTATGTATTCCCAGAGAGTAAATCTTTTTTTGGGAAAAACAATAATACCCCCCCTGAATACAGGACTTGTTTAGGGTTTTAGTTTTTTTAGCTTCAATGGGGATTGGGGGGTATACTGGTGGTGGTGTTGTTTCCGAAGGAAACCCCAAAAAAGAGAGATCTCTGTTGTAAGGGCCCGAAAGTTTGCCAACCATTTAATTAAAAAAGAAAAAAAACAGAAAAACCATACGTTTTCAGTTTTTCACTCCAGTCAAAAAGACCATACCAAAAAGCTTTTAGTCCATGGACAAACTGGTGATAAATGGGTTTTCAGGGTATTGAGGGGAAAAAAAGGGCAGGTGCTGCGAAAAACTACAGGAAACCAAAACAAACACAAAAATTGATCCCCTTTTCTCCTGCTGAAAATTGAGAAATTTTGAAATTCTGTTATGAAACAAGCCCCATAATTTCAGAAAAAAAATGAAGGAAATGAGGAAAACACCCAAACAATTAAATAAAATTGAACCACAATTAACCAGAGAAGGTTTATCATCCAGAATGGAAAGAACTAGAAAAGTTGTAAAAAAGAAAAATCAACACACCCATTGACCATCCATGTAAAACAAATGAAGGGTAGGGGGTTTATGCAATAGTGGAAGAAAATTTATCAACAGAGAAACAAACCCAAAGGCAAAAACCAATGGAATATAATTTTCCCCCTTTCCCCGAAAAGGACACCCGGGTTTGGGGGTGGAGGTGGGGCATCAGGCTTAGGGAAAAAACAATAAAAGTAACATGTTGCATGTGGCTGTGATAGAGGGCAGCCCCCAGATCTCATGACTTTAAAAGGACCCAAGAGACATGCGGCAGCAGATAGACTAGTTACACAAAGACAAGGTCTGTTTTTTCTCAAATGATGAAGCAAAGCAGGTGGTAGCACTGCAAGGCTGAGCAGATCAAAGGCCCCCCCCCCCTTTTTAATCTAGTAAATTTAGAATGCTTTTGGGGGAAAAGGGTTTTCTATAGTGAAAAAGCCCCTGCCTTCTTAATTTACCAAATTAATTTATGAGGAACACAAGGGAAAAATAGCAGGGCATTTTCACCCTAGTATCTTGGGTAGTGAGCTTTTTGCAACAGAGGGGGAAAAAAAATAGGGATTGCCACTTCACCCCCTAATCTAGGATTTGTGCACCATTTCCTTTCCCGTTGAAAGACGTGGAGCAGCAAAGGGCTTCCATGTTTTATCCCTGGCTGTTTTTACTCTGGGTGTTTTCCTTTTGGGGGGAGGTAAAATGGGACATTATGGTTCAAGTGGTCCTTGGGCACTTTTTTGGGGGGCAACATAGGTCTTCTAGTAGGGCCCGACAGCCCCCCAGCCCGGTGATCCCCAAAGTTGAAGGGCTAAGTTGGCATGATTTAAAAGGCCCCTAAAGAGGTTTTTGTCCCCAAATGGGGGAGCGGAAATTTCCCAAAAAAAATAAGAAAATTTTTTCCCCCTCTTTAAGTGGTGGGGCCGGCCAGAAAAAATAAAGGAGTCACTCCCTACAGGTTTGCCTTTTGTGGAAGATGGGGGGAAATTGGTTCTCAAAAACCTTCCCACCCCCCAAAATTTTAAAAAGGAGGCAATGGAAAAAATTTAAACAGGAGCTATGGGGGGAAAATGTTCCTTTCTCATTAGGTTCATTTTCAAAGTGAAAAAGGCATGCTTGTCCTTAGTTATTCTTTCTCTTTTTCCCCACTTTTGTTTGCATTGCCTGAATGCTGGATTTAAAAAGGTTTTGTTTTATTTTGTTTTTTGAGGCAATTTTGGTGACAGTTCCACTGTGTCTGTGCCCTGGTCAGACTGTAATGTTTTTAGAAATGCACAAATCCCCCATAAGCTTTTTTAATTCATATTTATGTAAAGAAAGTGCAAGTTGTTCCTGCACTCTGTGACTTGAGCGGGAAACTGCGTTGAAATATTACTATGTCTTCACTTTGTTTAGGATCCTAGCCTACCTGCCATGACTCTGTTGGTCCTTTCAAACATTTTGGACTTCAGGTTGTAGAAGCCCCAGCCAGGCATTGGGATTCGTAGTCTGATGTATCAGGAGGACCAAGGGTTGGAAATAGAGGCAGGCATGCACTTCTGGTTCAGAGGTTCCTGCCAGTTCACCCTTGAAACAAGCAGTTTGGCTTTTCCCCGCCCTTTCTCCTCCAGTGGGCACCCACTCAAAAGCAGTGCCCCTGGCTTCCCTGTCCTAGCTCCTCAAGAGGCTGCCTTGGAGTGGGTGCCCACCCGAGGAGGTAAAGCTGGGAAGCACCAAATTTCATGTTTATTTTTAGAGACAAGCATGCACAATCTACCAGACCTGCGTTTGGACCACCTCTAGTTGGAAAATATTGCATTGTCAACAATGCAATGTTCGAATCCCGGGTGCCACTCAGTGGAGCAAACTCCTGCTGTTAACTCTGGCTCCAACCACCTAGCAGTCCGAAAGCATGTAAATTTCAGGTAGATAAATAGGTACTGCCATAAAAAGTGGAAGGTAAACAGTGTTCTGTGAGCAGAAATTGCATTCAGCCATGCCAGCCACATGGCCCCGGACTTGCACAACACGGCTCTTTGATGGAAAATGGAGATGAGCACTGCCCCCAGAGTCGGACACGACTAGCACACACATGTGTGGGGAACCTTTACCTTTTACCTAGTTGAGACCTACTGCATTGTCAAAAAACCCACCCTATCTTGCCATCCCTTTCCTTCATATTCTTTTTCTGACCAACTAACAATGAAAATGTGATAACTAGTGAACATGATCTTCATGTTGGACCAAAAAATCTCACCGGTTCATGAATTGTTCCCATAGAAACCCCCACAAAAATATTTCTAAAAGTATACTTTGGAAACTTCGGGGGTTTTTGGTTCAGAGTCTATTTCCCTCTTGTTTCTGTTAGAGATGAAAACTAGAGATGGGCCACGACTCAAAAAATGGTGTTTTCGTTTGTGTTTGGGGGTCCGTTTTGGTTCGTTTTCGTTTTCGTGACTTTTTGAAAAAAAATTTCGTTTTTGTTTTGTTAGGTAACGAAACAAAAAATGAAAACAAAAAAAGAAAATTGTGTTTCGTTAGCATTCTTTTTAGTTCAAGGCATCTGCTGCAACGAAAATGAAAAACACGGCAAATTTGGGCATTTCGTTTTTGTTTTGTTTAAAAAAATTTGTTTCGTTTTCGTTGCGTAACAAATGAAAAAAACAAAAAGAAAACGAAAAATCGCTCGGGTTTTGTGCCCCTCTCTAATGGACAACATACCACAGTTTGTCATGATTCAGCTGTTTGTGGCTGCACAGCGATTCTACAGGTGTCCTTTCTTCCCTTGTCCTGCCCTCCTTTGGGAAGCCACACCACTACCTTACAGGGAAACCCAAGAGAATAAAGTAAGTGTGGTGCTGTCGAGTCAATTCTGATTTATGGCAACCCTTTACAAGACTTTTTTTTTGTTGAGTTTGTTTACCATTTTCCCCCCTTCTGGGGGCGTCTTCTGAACTGAACAGTGATGAACTGAACTCCCCACCTCAAGCTCTGCAGCCAGATCTTGGAACTCTTCAGCCAGCTAAGATACCTAAAGGCTTCATCTTTATTAGAAGTATTTTTCAACATCTTCTTTGGTACCTATGGATATACAAAAGAGGAACTAAGGTCCATTCTGGCTTTTGATGCCATGTCTTAAAAAGTCCCATCCCATATATTATTTTGTCTGAATGCATGCCATGAAGGGGTCATGTGGGAAAATGAGATTCTTCAGGTGGCATGTTCTTCAGGCATTGACACCACAGTTTAAAGTCTGTAGTGAGAGGAATATGAAAACAACACAGCTGAATAATTCAGTTTTTATAGATTCCTATATGAAATGTCCTGCTCTTTTGCCTCTGCTTTGTATAACAGGTGGGGTGACATAGGCCAACCAAGCCAGCACTCACACCTTCTTTAAAATTGTTAAAATACTTAAAACAATGCTATGAACAAATTCCCTTGTATCCATTAGGATGTTTTTGTGAAACGGCTGCCATGTTGTGAGACTCTCTCAGTACATCTGGGGTCCCTACACATTATCATATGCATCTTTTTAATATCCTATATAATGCAATGGGTTTTTTTTCATTTTTAAAAAACAGTGCTTGTAAGAAAACATATATATTGGGAGTAGTCTTTTAGAATAGGTTACATCACTCCAAGAAGCAGAAATGGGCATGTATGGCTCTGCCTCTGAAAGTTTATTTTATTTATTTATTTTATTTATTTTATTTATATACTGCAACCAACTAGCGAAAAGGTACTCTGGGTGGTTTACAAACATAGGCAAAATACACACCCACACACAACACACACACCCCACACACAACACACACATTAAACAACTTAAAATAGTAAATAAACAGACTAATCAATAAAAACCAACATGATATAAATAAGCATAATAATAATAAAAAGAACAAATAAACACAAATACTGTAAATCAAAACCATTTAGCAATTAAAAATAAAAACAAATTGAAAAAATAAAGGGCTGGTAGAAAATTATCATAACTTGGAGAGGAAGAGTAGTGTCCTATTTGTATAAGAAAGTTGGAATGGAATTATTGGGGAAGGCCAACCAATAAAGCCAGGTTTTCAGTAATATCTTAAAGGATTGTAGCAAGGGTGCCAGGCAAATCTCTTGTGGAACCTGGTTCCACAAGTGGGGTGCGACCACTGAGTAGATCCGGTTCCTTGTTGTTACTTTCTGGGCGTCCCTCAAGGTCAATACCTGCAGATAGGCAGCCTTGCTTAAATGAGTGATCCTGGCAGTTCTTGGGAGGAGCCGTTCTGTCAGAGACTGAGGTCCAAAACTGTTAAGGGCTTTGTATGTTAATATCAAAACCTTGAAGTCAATATGATAGGAATAGGAAGCCGGGTGTGGAGCAGCCAAACGGGGGTTTAATATGCTGCATTTTTAAAACCCTTTTTGCAATCTCACAACTGTATTCTGCACTAGCTGCAGTCTCTGCATTAACCTCACAAGCAGCCACTCATAGAGAGCACTACAGTAGTCTAATCTCGAGATTATGTGCACATGGACTGGCATGGTCCATGCCCCAATGTCCAGGAAGGCCCGCAGCTGGGCAATCCTCTGCAGATGGTAATGAGTGGTACGGACCACTGACACCACCTGGGTTTCCATGGTGAGTGCCAGGTCCAACAGCACACCCAAACTGTGGACCCCATCCTTCATGGAGTCACTCCTCCCAGATGAGAAGAAGTTTCCCAAACCATAGACATCAGGGTCCCCACCATGATCTCCATCTTGCCCAGGTTCAATCTCAGTCTATTTGCCCACATCCAGTTCAGCACAGTGCCCAGTAGCAAACCACAATAAAAGAAAACAGGCCTTGAAATTCTCCACTCACAGTTCCCAAACAGCAAACTGAGCAATCACATGGAGAGTAACTATAGACAATTTTTCCTATCACGGTAAGATATATTGCTGTTTCTTTGGAAATAGCAATAATAAGGTCTACATCAGGGATAGGGGCTCATGTTGAGGGATTCACTGTCAAGTGACTCTACTTGAGCTCATAACACAGAACCTACCCATCCCTCCCTTTTATACCTGGGGGAAAGAACTTGCCTTTAATAGGGGCTTGGACTTGGTGTTTAGGTCTCAGGACTTGTTATCCAAGTCTTGGACTTAGGACACAGATCCAAAGATTTGCTATCCTTGGTCTACATTTGGAGAAAGTTATCAGATGTGTATGCTTTTGTGTTCTCTTCTGCACTCATTCTGGTTATTCCTTCCTCTCTCTTTTTAGTTTTAAAACAAAACATGAAACATTTATTAGTTTACAATTAGATGATCAGTATTATGATAGCTTTAGCCGATATTATTGTATTGCAAACATAAATTCTTATAATAATGTATCCTTGGTCTACATTTAGAGAAAGGCATCCGATGTCTATGCATTTGTGTTCTCTTCTGCACTCATTCTGGTTATTCCTTCCTCTTTTGAGGAAGCAGTGATACATGAGTGACTCATCAGACCAGGACATAGTAGTCAATTGGTGATCCCATCAGAAGATGACTGACAGCTCATCCTTTCAAACTCCAGATTCCTAAATGAGATTGGTTTCTATGTCTCAGTGCAGTTTGGCTCATTTATTATCAATTTTTAAATCATTGTCAACTGTTATATCTCCACATAAAGGGGATTTGCTGGATGCTATATCTCCAGCGGTTCTGTAACATAAACTGGTATCACCCACAACACAATTATTCTTTTTAAAAGGTCTATTAATCATCATAGTTTGTCGTTTGGAGTATACTGTGGGCCTCTATTCATTTTTCAAGTTACTTTTTCCTTTGTCAAATATGCATTAAAAATGTTTCACTGTCATGCAAGCTTGCTACAAAGCCAGAGCAATTTTTTCTCCTGTTTATTTATCAAACTTAAATGTAATGGGACCCCTTGCAAGTATACAGATGAAGAAGTAAGAGTCAATTTCTGAATATTAAAAATAGACTTACCAAATCAGGCTTTCAGAACTGACCCCCACCCCACCTCTGGTCCTCTGGTCCTAACTGAAATGGACAAAATGTGCTACTTATAACATTTTTGTGTGTGGGACAGATCTTGCTTTACAAAGATGAGCACCTCCAGTTGCCATATTCTATAAAAAGGATTCGTATCAATCTGAAATGTTTCTCTACATTCATTGTGCATGGGCCAATGAGCCCTAACTGGGGTTTTTACAGGTGAAATGATGGAATCTAGTGAAGCACGCTTTCCCTCCCCACTGCAATTGTGTTTTGGACAATGACTAGAGATGGGCACAAAACAAAAAAATGGTGTTTCGGTTTTTCGTTTGTCGTTGAGAGGTCTGTTTCGGTTCGGTTCCATTTGTCATGAATTTTTGGAAAAATTTCATTTCCATTTTTTGTTTTTTTGTTTGTCGTTTCTACCCGCTTTTTGCACGATTTTTAAAACATTTCCGTGCGAAGGCATCCCCCAACGCCCCAGACCAGAGGGAAAACACTAAAAAAAATGGATGCTGGCAGACACAGTATAGACTAGGTATGCAGGGAGGCTGCAAAGGCAGCGGCGGGCGTTGCCCAGGGTGCAAGGCAGTCACAGAGTGACTGCACTGCAGGGCAAGGGAGGGTACTCCCCGAGAGGTACGCAGCATGCACGCACAAAGGGAGGCGCAGGACTGAAGCTTTGAGTCGCAGAGACACAATCCCACCTAACTCCCACCAGAACTGCAAGGAGGCGGGGGCTGCCAGAGCTTTTTATGCCCTCTGTGGCTGCAAGACCTGCCCAGTCTTTCAACCGGGCATGCTATTGGTTGAACATGATCCATCACATGGCTTGCCTCCATTTTTTGGCTGGTGGCAACATCCATTTTAAAGGGAAAAGAAAAATACATCGCGTGGGGGAAGACAAAAACAAATGTTTTTAAAGGGCCCCCAAACCCCCTGGTAGGTAATCATTTCAAATAATTATCACATTATTGATGCATTTTTACAGATGTCCAGGGTGTTTTTAATACCCAAGAAAAACAATCAATATTTTGGGATCTGGAAGCCATTTTGGGTCGATGTCCCCTAACTCCCCTTAAAGGGAAAAAAATACAGCGATCTGAGAAAAGACATAAATGCATCTTTTTAAAGGGCCCCTGGTACGTACTTTTCAGACAATATAAATAATTATCACTTTCATTTTTATGGATGTCCGGGTGTTTTTTAACAAATTTTAAAAGGAAAAGAATAATGAATAACGGAAACGAAAAAAATGTTCGTTCCGTGCCCATCTCTAACAATGACTCATGTAAATAGTAGCTATAAAGTTAGCTACTTAGGTGCAAAAAGTAACACCTAGTTATTTTCAAAGTTACTTTGAAATGACATGCATTTTGACAGAAGCACAACCACCATCCAGTTTTACATAATTCTTTTATTTTATCTTTTTTATTTTTGTCAATATTTTGGATAATTGGTGAGATCATTTTTTCTTTGTTTTTTTTTCTGCTCCATGTGGCAAGGATAATATTTATGGCTGAAATCTCGGAGTAAATGCGACCAAACTACTCCCACTAAATCGTGAGGATTATGTAAGTCAAACTCTTTGTATGTTCCATTTATTCAAAGAGCTGTTTTCAGTGTGAGATTCCCAGTGTGGTGGGAATGGATAGAGTGACAGGACAGGGGGTTTTAATCCTGTCAGCTGTGGAAAAACCCACAGGGGAGTGGAACTGCTTCTTTTAAAAAAAATCCTCCTTAAATACTTCATTACCTTGAAAGCCCTATTAGAGTCGCTGTAATCAACTTGATGATATTGCATACTTACTCTCGGAATTACATTACAACAAATTACTTTTGTGGTTAGCGCAATGCTAACTAATGGCAACCAGGTTGCTGACGAGTAATGCGTTACACAGTTAGTTCTTGTTTAAAAATATAATGTTCTGAGCAATCATCCAAGGAAGCAGAGAAAGTTGATTTAGTGTGACTATTAGGAAAATGTCTTAATCTTAGAGTAGTACAACAATGGAACCAATTTTTCTCAGGAGGTGGTGAATGCTCCAACAATGCAGGCATTTCAAGAGAAAATTTGGGCAAGCAAATTGTCAGATCTGCTTTGATTTGTATTACTGTATTTTATAGTTGGATTCAATAGCCTTTTAGGCATGTTCTTCCTAATTATTTTTGTAATTCTGTGATTCTCAATGATGCCATAAGAGTCCATAGTTGTTCTTCAAATGATGATTTTCTTCACTGCTGTTTTAAAAAATTGCCCTATCCTTGGGTCTTTCTCATTACATTTAAAGTGTACAATTTCTAGCTCCTCAGACTCAGGCTCTGGCACTTTCAATTGATTTTTATTCAGACTTCATAAAAAATCAGGTTCAGGTCACATGGTATTTAAACTTTTAATAGCCGCTGCTGGGGGAGTTGAAAAAAATTGCTTTTGCAGCCCCTATTTAATTGAAATACTCTCCTGCATCATGAGAACAATAACATCTAAATTGATTTAAATAGACTTTTAAAAATGGTTTTTTTTGGCTACTGTGCGGCAGCCTCAGTCATTTATTGGGATGTCAAAAAAATTTGCCGAGTTCATTTTTCCCCCTACAAAAATACAAATTTTTTCCACCCGGGGAAGGGGGTACAGTCGGAACAGATTTTTACTTAAAAAAATTTCAATACATTTCTGATACCTGTGATATTTTTGAGGGGGGAAATTGCAAAATAAAAGCATTAAAAAACAAAACCCTTGTTTTGAAATCAGATACTTTTGAAAAATTATGTTTCCCAAATGAAAGGAAAAAAAATGAAAACATTTTTAAAAAAACATGCCCCAAAAATATGTGAAAAGATAACTGAAAAGGGCAATGTATTTTGCGAGAGATAGTAAATTTAAAACACAAGGGGGAGAAAATCAGGTTGTTTAATTAGAAATGCTGTTCCCTGGATTTGAATGATTTGAATCAATAAAATTAAAATTTTAAAGAAGAGGTGACTCATTTAAATTTTTCTGCTAATTAATGGAAAATTTACCTACTAACAAACCAAAAAGGTATTCAGCCGATTTTTTTCTGTGGAGGGGAAAAACCTTTTAAAATGAAAGCGAACTGTGGCCCTGCATTAAATGTAAAAAAATCTAACTGAGAGATTTTCACATCAGTCAACTGCAATTTCTAAAGGCTCCTTTACAAGTGAAAGTGGGGCACATTACACGACAAAAGGTATACTCCGAGAAGGGGGATAAAGGGGGGTTTTCAAATTTTAAAATTGGGCTTTCAAAGGGGCCCCTTCCCCCTCATTCTCCCTTTTCCAATTTATCTGTTTAACCCTTAGCTGTTAATGGGTGGTTTAAAAAAGTTCAAGAAAGTAAAAAAACCACAGTTTGTAGCTTTCCTTTTACAGGCCTGTGGAACACTGTTTTTGAGGATTGGTGGCTCTGCCGAAGGGCCTTTTTCCCTTAGGCCGGGGGTTTTTTTGGGCCCCCCCCGAAGAAATGCCGGGCGCAAAGTCCAGCCCCCTTTGCTGGCTGCTTGCGTGGGGAGCAGCCTTTTTTAAGGCTTTTGTGCAAATCCCCGCCAGCAGCCAAGCAAGTCAGCAGCTCCCCCCCCTTCCGCCCTATATTGTGGATTAAGTCTTTCTGGTCGCTTCGGGGCCCCAAGGGAATTTTTGGTTGCAATCAAAAAAAGGCCGAGTGGTGGCGTGTTTTCGCCCCCTCCCCTCATTTCCCATGGCACGGTGGGTGATGTTAAATAAAGTTTTTCTTCCCCGTCAAAAATTTAAGTGGTTTTGGGCAAGCCCGGGTTTTTTAATTTAGTAGGCCCCTCGTTATACAAACATCTGTCAGGCGCTTGGGGGAGCCCTAAAGGATAAAAATTTTTATTTAAAATAGAATGTCCAAAAGTTTTTTGGGAAAAAGGGAAACCCCCGTCAGGAAAAAAAAAGGGGTGTTATGTTTAGGAGATTCTAGAAGGTTTAAAATTTTGGGTTTTAAATCCCGGTTTTGGGATCTTACCAAAAGGGTTTTTTAATCATGCAGATTAATCTTTATCAAACAGAGTAAATGTAAATTATAACCCTAAACTGACTACCACTTGCCCTTCTTTACAAGGGGCCCTTTTTTCACTTGCAGTTTTTTCCTTTTTAAAATTAATTTTAAAGTTATTAATAAAATTTTTGGGGCCTTATTAACTCCAAAACTTTGTTCGTCTCTTTATTTGTTCTGGGGGGGGGGGGGGCAAATTAGATTGCAATTGGGGGAAAACCCGTTTTTGCAAAAACCCTCTTTCTTTGGAGCAGCTCCCAAAATGGAAAGGCTTTTAGAAAAAAAGTTTTTTTTAAAAAAAAAAAACTGCACACTGGCCCCGTTTGTTTGTCCTACAAATTTTCACTGTGAAAAAAGGTTTTGTTTTTTAAAAAAAACAAGAACTTTAAGGGAATAATGGCCATTTAAAGGGGGAATTATAATGATAATGTTGGGAAAAAACCCTAATGGGTAATACAAGATTATTAAAAAAAAAGGGGAGCTCAATTTATTACGTATGTTTTTTTCCAAAAGAGAGATTTCTGGGATAATTAGGGGTAAAGCCAAACCCAGGGGGGGAATTTTTTTTAAAGTGGAGAGAAATTTTTTTGTATGTACACACAAAACACACCCACACACACCACACACACCCCACACAAAACACACCCCACAGAGAGAGAGAGAGAGAGAGAGAGAAGAGAGAGAGAGAAAGCCCCTTTGTATAAAGGGTTTTTGGCCCTGGAAACCTTTTTTACCAAGAAAAACCTTTTTTTTTTTTTTTTTTTTTTTTTAAAATTTTTTTTTTTTTCTTTCTTTTTTTTTTTTATTTCATTTTTTTTTTTTTTTTTTTTTTTCTTTTTCTTTTTCTTTCCCTTTCCTTTTACCCCCCCCTTTCTTTCTTTTTCTTTCCTTTTTTTTTCTTTCCTTCCCACCAACAAAACTTTTTTTTTTTTAAAAACTTTTTTACCCTTTTATTTTTCCCCTTGGGTTGTTTAAAAAGTTTCCAATGTTTTGACACCCCGTCCCTTGTAAAAAGGGAGGGTGAAAGGGGGGGAAAAGGGGAGGAAAAAAATCAAGAAATGCAAATTTTTTTCAAACATAAAAAAACCAGCCAAAGACATCGAAAAAGTGAAGTACAAAATGGGGGGGGTGGAGTGGGGGGGGAGAGCTACCCGCCTTTTTGCCTAACAACTTAAATCCCCCGCAACAAAACGGGAAAAAATCCCTGGCGAAGCACACACACGGAGTGGATTGATTTTTTTTTAAATAATGCAAAATAGATCTGCAACAGCCCCAAATGAAAAAGGAAACGTTTCCCATTAAAGAACACCCAACCTTTCTGAAAATTTGGGAAACCCAAACAAATTCAACCTCTACCCCTCCCTTTCCCATCCCCGCCCAAATGTAAAATTTACCCAAAAATTATAGGAGAGAGGGAAACTTACCCGGTTTAACCCCAAACCTTTCCAGGGGCTCCACCATTTCCCCCGGGGACTTCAGCTTTTTTTTGGGATTTGAGTAGTTCCCGTCTCATTTTTTTCCATGTTTTTTTGGGATTTAAAAAAGTATTGCTTTTTATTTTCCCGGGAGAGGGCCCGCAGCGCCAAGTTTTTCCCCCTCCCCCTCAGCTTTTAAAATACTAAGTCCCCAAACAATGTTTTTAAATTTTGGATTAACCCCGTTCAGTTTCAAGCTCCCATTTTGGGTTTCTCATTTGTTCCCCGATTATTTTGAAACCCGACCAAAAAAAATCTCCACTTCTCTTTGGATACCAAAAAACAATTCCGAACTCACCTACATTTCCCAATTTTAACTAGGAAATTTGGGCAAAGAAATGCAGAAATCCCCGGGGGAATAGGTGACAAATTTTTTTTGATGTTTTCTTTCTGAAAACATTGCCCAAGATTTTTAAAATGCCATAATTAAAATGGAGAATAACATATATAATTAATATTAAAAATATTTATATGAAGAAATAGAAAAAAGATTAAAAGTTCCCTTTTTCTTTTAAAATAACTCAATAACTGTTGCTTTCCCCGGAATTCTGATGTATGATAATCCTTTTCCCAAGGGGCAAGGTAATTGTTGACCATTCCCCCTTTTTGGGAGCAAACCCCGGGTTTGTGCAACTTGCACACAGGGCCGGGGCCCCTTTCCCCCTGAGGACAACGGGGGGGAAACAATCTGCCAACCCTTTTGGTTTTCCCCAGTCCAAACGATGCCTAAACCACTGAGCTATATGGCCATTTTTTTTAACAGGGAGGGTACAAAACGAAAGCGGGGTTTTGAGTCAACATTGGCCGATGTAGCCCAGTAAAAAAAAAGCTCAACTTTTATCTTTCAGGCCTTTTTTCCCCCTTAAACCTATTTGGTTTCCTTTTTTTTCTTTAATGTTCTCATTCCCAAAAACTAATCAGGGCCCGACCTTGCTAACTTTTGAAGTTCAGACAAGATCTATTTTAAGGTGCCCAAAGGTATTTTAAACCAAAATTTTTCCTCTTGATCTATTAATCAAGGTGAGTGTCTGCCCCAAATGGAAATTCCCCTATTGATTTTTTTTCCCTGCAGTATTTTAGAATTTTTTTTCAGATTATTTTTGGAGGGATTTTTTGCTTAGTTGTTTTTGGAAAACCCCTTTCAAAAATTTACAAAAAGTCGTCATGAATTTGGTTTTTTTAAGGGGTTTCAAGTTTTTGTGGGACCGGGGGATGTTTAATGGATCAAATATTTTGTAAACCTCATGCTAATTGCATGTTTTGTTAAATTCATAAGGCTATTCTGTGAATTTCTGCTTTAATTTGTGATTTTTAAAAAAAACTGCATGAGCTTTCATTGTTCAATAACATCTCCGCACACATACATTACCTCGTATTTGCATGCCTTTTTAATTTTTAATTTTGATGTATTTACAATTCAAGAATTGCAACACCATACTGTGGAATCCAGTGAATAAATCATGGAATCAAAGAATCACATAATAGTGAAGTTGGAAGGGGCCTAAAAAGGCCATCATATCTAACCCCCTGCTACAGGGAGGGATATAAATTAAAAGATACCTGCCAGGGATCGTCCCAAATTTTCTTGAATGCTTAAAATGTTGGAACAAACCACTTCTTGTGGTATTGGTTCCAAGTCATACTGCTCTTGTAGGAAGTTTTTCCTGATATCCAGCTGAAAGCAAAGGGGGTTTCTTAACTCAGTTGTTCCCAACCTGGGGGTCAGACCCCTTTGGGGGTCAAACAACCATTTCACAAACAACCATTTTTTTACTATTTTATTTCCTTCCTTTGCCACAGATCACCGTGTTTTTCTCCCCCAATCTCTCCATACAGCACTAGCTATTAGGTTTCCCAGCTTGTTCACAGAGAGTTCTTTGCTTGAAAGCAAATTGATTGGAAGGTTTGAGGGCTTTGATTTAGGGCAGTGGGGTCCCTGTTAAATTAATAAAGGAAAGCTCCTCATTATTTATAGCCTTACGAAGTGTTTTGTTTCATGATGAAAATTCTTTTTAAAAAAACTGTTATTAATGAAATTTATTTATTTATTTATTGAACTTGTATTCCACCCATCTTCCCAAATGGAACTCTGGGTGGCTTCCAACAACGGACCAAAATGAGGACTGAAACGAAACAAAACAACAACCAAAAAAAAAAAACCCCACCACTATGCTTCCATTTTGTGCCCATCTCCAGGCCTAACCAGTGCAGAATAGAGGGGGATGAGCACCTCATGGGATTTGGGAAGGGTTGTTTTTTGTTTTTTTTGTTTGTTTGTTTGTTGTTTGTTGTTTGTTTGTTTGTTTGTTTTTTGTTTGTTAGACTTGTATACCCTAAGCACATGGATCTGCCTGATTTTGTAGAACAAAGCAGGATCGGCTCTGGTTAGTACTTGGATGGGAGACCACCAGGGAAATCAGGTGCTCTAGGTGCCTGGAGGAACGGCAAACCACTCCGTTTTCCTGTCAAGAAAAACTCAATGGACATGGGTCACGAAGAGTTGGTCATGACTGTAATGATACCCCCACGCACCACACATTGCACACACCACCACAAACCATTTTGGCAACAAAGGCCACTCTGGTGATTACAGGTTAAAGAAAGGTACAAAAATTAAACATAATAATATATTAAAATACAATATAAAACAAAATAACACTAAGCCCAGTCAAAATCAGTAAGAGCACAGAGAGAAAAAGAATAACAAGAAGGAAATGACAAAATGGGAAGAAGCTAAAAACCAGGGAAAGCCTCCTAAATAGCCATGTCTTAAATATTCTTAAAAACAGACAGTGAGGGGGCCAACAAATCTCAGGAGGAAGTTGATTCCAAAGTGAGGGGGCTGCTACTGAGAAAGCCAAGTTCCTGCTCAATGATTTACAAGCTTCCTTTAGCGATGACCCCCTCAAGTGTCCTTCCTGAGACAACCGAGCATAATGCAGTACTCTGCTGTAAGAGCTGCTCTGAAGATAGCAAGGCCCCAAACTGTTTAGTGCTTTGTTGTCATCATTAGAACCTTTAAGTTGTTGCGGTCACGGGTCTGTCAGCCAGTGCAGTGCAGCCAAACAATGGAGTAAATATGATGAATTTACTCAACCAAGTAACTAATCCGGATACCAAATTGTGCACCGGCTGGACCTCTGAAACGGGCTTCCCAAAGGGAAACCCCACATAGGGAGCATTGGGGGGTAGTCAATCTTAGACTATGATGCGTGGACCAACGAGTAGAGCATTGGGTAGAAGCAGGCAAACCTTCTCATTGTTTTAGCAAGATGTTCAACACTCCCTTTAAAACTTTCACAATGCAACTCCTAAAAAAAATAAATAAAAAATAATAAATAAATAAATAAATAAATAATTTAAAAATATTCACAGCTGTCTTCCCTTAGGGGGTCCAAAAGGGAGTGTTAAAAGGAAGCACTTTGGTGGGAAAAGGCCTACCTTTATTTCACCATGACTAGATCATTTCCAGGGCAACATCACAAATTCATCAGGCATTCCGGAGGGGGGGGAGAGAGAGAGGATACTGCGATAGAAAAGTTTTAGACAACTGACATTAACACCATTCTCATGGAGCAGAATTGGGAGTGAAAGAGTGAAAAGTTGCAGTCCCTTTGCAATTCAACTATATGAAGGGAGAGCACCTTACTGTACTAAGGGGAAGCAGCCCGGTTCCAATCCACCCATTCACCAACACATATATATCAAGCAAGTTCCATGGAATGCCCTAAATATCTACTCCTAAGTCCCGAACCAGGCTTAAAAACCCCCCATGCCTAGACGAATTTGCATTTTTGAAACTAAAAGATGGATATGTTTTCAGTCACCAAATGGCCAGCATGTCATCACATACTGATGTTTTGACCATAGACACTTAAGAAGGTAGGTTTGCTTTCCAGGAATGTACAGGTCAAAATCAAAGATTTTGAGATGTTACTTTTCGGATATTAACCCCCAGAATACTTCAGTTCACAGGGAATGTAGGTATTTCAAAAGATACTTTCCCCATCTTAAGGTTAAGAAAAAACATTACTTATGAAAGATACACCTCATATGAATTTGAGTCAATAGAATGAGCTTTCATGAAAATGCAGTTGAATTCCCTTCCATTGTCATTGGAAAAGTAATTAAATCTCAAAGCCATAAGTTCCACACATTGGCAATTAACCTATATGTATTCATCTCAGTACATTGTTAATAAATGAGAATGTATTGGAGCCCCTGAGAGAGGCCAATATTTTTCTGAGTGGATCACAAATCTGCTCATTAAAAATTTTCTATTATTTTATATCTGCCACCCAAATTTTTAAACTTAGAAAAAGTGAGGAAAATTTTGTTTTCCCCCCCCTTTTTTAAAAAAACCCT